>BHFT01004702.1:0-29283 GCA_004320025.1 Laticauda laticaudata
AACAGTCAAGTAACTTTATTACGAGAATAAAGGGTTGCCGCGGCTGCCGGGCTAACAGGCAGTCAGCTGGCTGCAACAGCTGATGCCGTTTGACAGCTCCTTTTATAGCCGGCTGTCAAACGGCATCAACCAATGAGAGCGGTTTGTGCTCCCACCAGGGGTACGGACCAGAGTGAAAAGTGCCTATGAATGCAACATAGGTGCTTTCTCTTTCACCCATTTAACACCACTACTTTAAGAGTTGCACTGGTTGCCAATTAACTTCCATGTTCAAGTAGTCTTTGACTTACAACTGCAGTTGTGACCAGAACTTCCATTACTAAGTGAAATAGTTTTTAAGTGAATTGCACTCAATTTTATTACTTTTTTTTTTTTGCCATGGTGGTTAAAGGAATCATTGTGGTTCTTAATTGAATCATGTTGTTAAGCAACTTCAATATCCCTAACTGACTTTGCTTGTTGGAAGCCAGTTGGAAAGGTCAGAAATAGTGATCGCATCGCCTTGGAATGCTGCAACCATCATAAATGCATGTTGATTACCAAGCACCTGAATTTTGATCATTTGACCACAGGGATTCTGTTGTGGTCATAAGTGCGAGGACTGGTTGTACGTCACTTTTTGAGCAGTTGCTAACCAAATGATTGTAAGTCAAGGACTACCTGTATAATTAAAGCTGCTGAATGTTACTTTTAAGGTTCTAAATTATAAGAGACTCCAGCATTTGCTACAACTGGTTTGTTCTAACTATTGGAGTAGACAGAGCATCTGTTAATCACAATAGCAGTATCAAGAAACACCACATGATGGCACTCCTATCAATATTTATGTCAAGCATCCAAGCAAGTTGTGCTCTGAGATTACTTGTCAAAAAGATGCTTTGGTTCATAAGACAAATTCCAAATGCATATAAGAACTATGCATTTCAAACAGAAAAGTGTTCACTTTGGTTTTTTTAGCAGAACTAAATTCCCAAGGGCTATGTAGACACATTAATGTAGGTTACTTAGCAACCAAACTGAAGTAGATTGCCATTCCTTTTTCAGGGATGTCTTTTAAAAGTCTAAATGGGATGAAAGAGGATGAAATTTCCTGATGTTTTCCTATCCAATTATTAGGCCAAATAGGTTTTTCAAGATGACCCAATGCCTGGTCCTGCTACCTGCCAATAAGCTTCATAAAATTCCACAGTAAAGAAGCCGTTACACTTATCATTTATCAAGCAATTTTGGATGATTCCCAAATGAAGCCAACTTCATGCTCCAGAAAATAACTCCCCTGTTACTGATATCTATCCAAAACATTTCAATCTGCTTGTGAGCAGGTGTAGGGCCCTGGATCATTTGACTGTTTTTTCCAGCAACAAATGCAGTGAGCAATCTCAACTGTACAATAGAAAATGACATTCCCCCCCCCCCCCTTNTCCCCCCCCCCCCCAGTTTGATAAGCATTGTGTTCAATGGATCCAAGTCAAATCCAGTTCACCCAAATACAATCTCTTAAACTATTTTATATGAGCTTATAGACTTTTGTGTTTCTCTCTCCTGACATTAGGTGGATTGAAATGAGTGTGTTTTAAAGAATGAGTCATTATCTGTAAAAACCTTGAAATCAAATCTTAATTCATAGGACTGTTCAGCTTCTGTAGAAAAAGCTGTCTTTTACTTTGCAGCAAATTAGAAGAATTGAACTTTGGTACTGAGAAAATTCCTGAGAATATGGAGGATATCCAATTAAAACCCAACAAATAGAATATCAAACAAATCAATCTTGAGCTCGAGGCACAAATGACCAGGCTCAAATTAACTTACTTTGGAGACACTATGCTTAGACCTATAGCTCTCTAGAGAAGGTTATAATGCTGGCAAAAGGGAAAGAAAAGAGAAGAGGGGATAAATAGCAGCAAGGTAGAAGCAGTCAGTGGTGATGGATGCACTGTTGAAAGACTTGAATGACATGGTTAGAAACAGATTATCATGGAGAAATCTATGTAAAGTCAACCCCAACTTGATGGCACCTCATCAATCAATCAGATTAGAATTGTGCAAGTGAGGGCCAGTCTACCACAGCATACCAAGTTAAAAACGATACTCCTTAAATAAAAGCAAGTGTTATGCCCCAATTCTAGCCATGTTGTGGAAAATTAAAATAGGGAGCTGCTTTTCTCTCTTTTTTCTGCCCATCATAATACTGAAATCTGGAATCAACCAGTCAAGCACAATGGAATTATGATTTAATACAGTAAAAGGAATGTGCTTCAAATCACATGTAAATAAACTTTGGAACTTAGTACCATAGGATAGTGATGGCCACCAGCTTGGATAGCTTTAAAATTAGATTAGAGAAATAAGAAAGATACAGGGTATGAAGTGCAGTCAGTTATTAGGCTTATGCAAAACATTGGGAGGGATGCTTCATGAACTCAGAGCTTCATCATCCTAGCAGAAATGTCTTCCATACATGCATGGATATATTAAAAATAATCCAGAAAAGCCCCAAAGCAGCTATATCAAAAACATTGCAAGACACAGCCCCCTCAGTCATCTGGGCAGCAGATCCAGAGTATTGCCCTGTTGAAGTTACCCTCCCAATAGTTTATATAGCACTATAACTGTAGTAAGAAAAGGGCTGCCAGTTGGTCCTATAAAACTACATGACATTCATACCTATTAGGAAAAATAATAGTGGTAGCAATCAGATTTCTATTCCATTGGCATTAAGAAGCTCAGGGGTGGTATACGTAGCATTTCTTCATCCAGGTTTTCACCACATACAAAATAACTCAGGGGGATAGGTGGAGCTAAAGGCTCGTAAAGTTTATCATCAAGGGCTGACTTGAACTCAGATCTCCTTACTCCTAACCCAACATTATATCATAAACAGGAAAGAGTCTGCCTTTGAATACCAATTACTGTGAAACATAAGCAGGAAAAGGAAAGTGTACTAATATTCTGAGTGGCTAGCAACGTGATGGCGAACCTATGGCACACATGCTGGAAGTGACACACAGAGCCATCTCTCCGGGCACGCCAACCATCACCGATTGCTCTTCCGGGTTCCAGCACGTGCTTGTGTGCTGGCCAGCTGGTCTTCACATGTGCACGCATGCCAGAAACCGGAAGACCGGGCGGCTAGTGCACATGCACATGTCGGAAACCAGAGGCACAGCTCTTCAAGTTTCCAGTGCTCCCCTGTACATGCATGCTCCTGTTTTGGCACTTGGTGCCGAAAAGATTCGCCAACACTGGGCTAGCAACTATGGGAATACTGTGTTGCTGAATTCTGCTTCAGCTGTTTTTTCCAATATTCCTAACTTCACTCAATATAAAAGTATATTGTATAATCTCTGTGGGTGCGTGTGTGTGTGTGTTCATGCAATGATTTATTCAGGAAGCTTAGAGTAGTGTACCTAAAACTGTTTCCTTTTCTCTATCCTATTGTTATACTGTGTGATTGTTACTTCTATCTAAGCTATAAGCAGTCTTCTTGTTGTGACACAAAGGGCTAAATAATGGTATCTGATTAAACTAAGAAGGAAATTAAATATTTGGTAATGCTTAAGCAGGGGCAGTCTGTCTGCATATCTCCCATTGAATCAGCTAGTCTGACAGTAAATCTGAACCGATTGTACAATTGATTTATTGTAATTGCATCATAAGCAATTTCCCCTCGATCTTTATTACAGATATCCATTACATCTTCTTAATGCCATTAAGTGAATCTTTCCACACATATAAAGTAATTACTTGTGTAATCAGTACCATTTGGACAGCGTATCAAGAATTGCACACATTATTGTGAAATAAATAAGCAGTTGCTTAGCCTGTGGGAGGAGAGCTAGCCCTAACCATCGCTTCTTGGCACTGGCAACCTGCAATGATCTCTCTTTCTGAGTGAGCAGAAGCCTCACTTGGGGCTAACAGCTGCCAGAGTTATGCTGAACCAATCTTTTCAATGAAGCAGCTGCTTAAGGAAGTCCCCAGGGGAGGCATTTGAATTGCCTGAAAAGCCAGATGCAATCAACCCTTAACAAGAAACAGGGAAATGTGGGACAAACCAGCATGGAGGCCACAATAAAATAGCCTACACAGCCTCAAGGAGTCTCCTTGAATGATTTAAAGAGGCCAGCCACATTCACAAGATTGTTATGGATAACTAGCATTTGCTACATTTTGGTACTTGGACAGAGGAAACCTCATCTAGCCTCTGACAATGTGCAGAATGCCCAGTTTTAACAGAAGTCTTTACAGGATCAGTACTTGTTTATGAGGAACATTGTCTTATTGTAGGCTCATTTAAATGAAGATAGCACAATACTTTATGTATTAAAAGGTATCCAAATATTACACACTACATTGTATTGCATGGGAAGCAGGGGGTCCTTGAAAAGACACACTAACTAATTTATCAGTGATGTTCATAGTGGGAACATCAGCCACCAATATAGCGTTGCAATATTGGAGACAAAGAACCCTCACTTGCATAAATATCAGGCACTACCAAAGTGAGAAATGTCACCTTCTTAAATAATATAAGGAGACCAACTAGAGTCAGGGGTGAAAAAACCCACCACATTTCAGCCCAAACCTGAACAGAATAACTAATCAGTTAAACAAAGGCAGGCATTCCATAGATATATAGTATCACATCCATAAGTCATATATTGTAACTTTGTGCACCACATTAATTGACTTCAAATTAAAAGTAAATTCTATGCTTTGGACCAGTGGTTGCCAACTGTGAGAAAATTTTGGTGGGCGGCTGAGAAATGTCCCCCCAAAGCACAACCCCAAAGCCTGCCCACCCGCTGGTTCCCACCCTTTGGCCAAGAACAAACTTGCAAAAAGCAGCACAGCCCTCGCCAGGCAGGACAAGGTAGTGGTGCTATTGCAGCAAGAGGGGGCTGGCAGCACAGGAGGGCTGAAACAGCAACGGAGATGGCCGGAAGGTGCAGGTATCATTTGCAGGTACTGGGATTTGCACGGCACTCCCACACCTTCCTGTTCGCCTTTCCTGGCCTGGGCTCTTCCTCCATGGCCACGGGCTGTAGGGACGGCCCAGGGCAAGAAAAATACTGGCTGGTGGTGGTGGGAAGGGGCGGAGTGGGCAAGTCTGTGCTCACCATCCAGTTCAGAGGTCCAGAATGGGGTGTTGGCATCAGTTTTCTTGTCCCTCTCTGCTCTCTGCTCTGCTGCCTCCCCCCCAGCCCAAGCCATCGCTGCCCAGGGAAAGCACAGGAAAAGCGAGCAGAAATATAGCTCTTGCTGGGGCGAAAGAGCTGAGATCGAGGAAGCTGTCGCCTTTGAAAAGTGCCGCTTTCTGTTGCCTGTGCCTTCTGATTTCTGCTCTTTTGCCCCAGTGAGAGCTGTTTCTGCTTGCTTGCTTTTTCGGGGGGGGGGGGGATGGGGGCCAGAAGTCTGGGCTGGTCTGGCCCCCTCGCAAGACAGGTCTGGAGGACCGGAAGAAATTGAGTGAGCATCGCGGAGAAAGTCGTGTTTGAAAAGCCAACACACACTTTCTAGTGTGCTCTCTCTGTCCTGAAGTTAGATTGAGTGGGGAAGGGGTAAGAGGAAAAGAGAAGCCCAGCTGGATTTCCTTTGCATGGGGGTAGGGGAGAGACCCGATGTCCAGACCAAAAGCGCGCTGAGGACAGGCGGGCTCCTATAACCCAGCCTGTTTTGTGCAGGTGAGAGCTTCCAGCTTTCTGGACTCACAACCACCCCCGTCTCAGCCTCCACACAGGAAAGGATCCTTCTCTCTGCTTGAAGCAACAGGAAAACCTGGAGCTTGGGCCTCAGGGAGTCTCTTTTATGTTGAGTCCTGAGGGGGGTGTCCGTCAGTGATTCCAACCTACCCTCCTTCCCTCCCCAACTCCAGGTAGACACACCTGGGCAAAGGGGGAGAGGTTTTGTCAGCCTTCAAAATTCTTCTACTATTGCTTTTGAATCATTTCGGCTGTATAAATAATGGGGGGGGGAGGGGATGAGTCTGGTGGAGTCGAGCTGGAGGTGTTACATTTTTTCTGTGTGTAAATGAGGTGGGGGAGCGATACATCAGAGTTAATGGTTCTATTTCTCGCTAGCTTTCTTTTCTCTGCGCAATTGCAACACCCGTATATCAAATATGCCAAGGTCAACGGACAGAGAGGCCTTCCATCATCACTCTGAAGATGCCCACATGATCATATTCAACAATTTTCTAATTGGAAGTTTCATCTGAACTATTGGGGGTGGAACATCACATCACTTCGTATATGTGATTTACGCCGCCTAATTTCTCATCGATTCAGGACATTCTTTGGTTGCTACCCTGTGAGCTTCACTTCCAGTAAAGATATCTTTGCTCTCTAATTTAAGAGTCTAAGTATTTTTTCTTGGATTTTGAGATGGAGTCCTGACAGGAAACGCACCTACAGTGTTCCTCTGACTGGGAGATAAGATGGCTCTGCTGTTTCTTGCGCTTTGAGGGAGGGCTTCTCCCCATCCAGGCCCCAGCCTCCAGGACGCATCACTGTGGTTCTTAAGTCCTCCCTCTTCCCCTCCAAAGATGAGAGAGGCCCCTCCTTTCCTTCTCTCTGCCCCAATAGTTATGATTAAAGCATTTATATATTTGTTATAATTAATAAAGCATTTATATATGTGTGTGGAGTGTGTGTGTACAATAAATATTTTTTAATATTAACTTATTTTAATATACAAAATAAAAAAATTATATTAAACTATATTTCTTTTTAAAAAATTGTATAGTGGTCTTCGGGATTCTAAAAATGATGGTTTGGTTGGTCGCCCAGTCGAAAGGGTTGGCGACCCTGGTATTGGACATTATTAATGGATATTAAATCTTGTCCTCAATTATATACTGTAAACTAGAACCACATCGCTGCCTTTTAGAAATCCCAATAATTGAATTAATAGGCCATCCAATAGTCCAACATATCAACTGCAGAATATAGGATGACACGCCTAACTCACCTCTACTCCTAACCACAACTGGCCTTAACTGCAAGCTGCCCTTCAGATGCAAGAACCATTGTAATAAAATAGCTGAATTTCTCCGTTCTGCTAAATACGCATAAACTTCGACATAATTTGTCTGCTGGAACATGGCTCAACACACTGCTCTCCCTGACGTCCATAACCAGTCAAGAGGACTATCAGAGTTTACCGACAAGATTGCCCGAAATCCATAGAGGGAGGTGGTGTCTGGCATCGTTCTATACAAAGTCCCCTACATCATAAAAAACATCCATTTACCTCAGGAGTTTTGCATTACTGAGACCATATCTTGAACTGTCCGTTAATTCGACATTTCGGTTCTTACTATTTCAGAGCCCCTGATTATGACTTCATCGATACAATGCAAACAAGCTACATAGACTACTAACATGGCGAGTCCTGCCACAGCTTTTATCTTCCTTGTGATTCAATCTACCTCATATTAACTGGACTCGTTTAACAATGGACATACGTGAACCCACACATGCAATCTGTCGTTACAATGCAGTAACCAATCTGGGACGAGACAATCAGTAACAAACAACACTACACTTACAACTGCCGGTCATAATCATCTTTCTACAATAGTTTGATTCAAGTTTATGGAATACAAAATTACAAGAACTCCTGCGCAACAGTGACAGCAACAGATTGGACAGTCTATGTACTACAGCATCATTCACACAAAAGATCATGCACAATGAAGGAATCCCCACTTATAACTTCAAAAAAGGCAACTACTAGTCTTATATAACGAAATGACCTTCTCCTTGACTGGTCAATTTCTCTATTCTCTGGAGTTCCATACTGTAAGAGACTATTACAACATATTTTAACCTGATTATGCATCACAGAAGTCATCAAACAATACTTAAGCCATAATCCAACTCCCAACAACTCCAGAAAAAACAATTCACGTGGCAAAACAATAAACAACGCTCATCCAAAAGAAATCACTTTGGCAGAATAATTGCCCACGTCAATAGTCATAGGATTGCTGCACGACCCTTCAAAGCCTGATACAAAATATATATGCCACACAGATAAAGACCGAATGTACCGAATTATTCACATAAAAGAAGAACAATCTCTACACAGCCATTCCCACCACGCTTTCTACAATTTTTGTAAACAACATGTTCGAGCAACAAAGACCAGAGTCATCAACCCCTGAAGAGGACCTAATGGTTAAAGACGTAGCAACGACCAACGATTCAAAGCCCAACCTCTTTATACATTCTTGTGCTCGTAATTTTAAAGCAATGATCATGACCAGTATTTCCTAAATCGAACGCAAGACGAACTACAGTGGATTAATACATATCGTGAATTTTACAGAGACATTGTATGAAAAGCACGCCACAACTCTAAAACCATTCATAGTTATGAGCTTGGACAAGAATATCGTGCCTTACTTCTAAAAAAGCTATCCACTGCCTAACTGAACCTCTAAGCATAATCTTGAAAAATCTTTAAGGACAGCTCCTTGCCAAAACCTCCATGTCTAAGTAAGGTCACTCCCCATATTCAAAAAGGAGACACCCAGCTTAAGTTGAAAATTACCAGACCAATCTCTTTTATGCTGTGTCACCTGTAAAGTCATGGAATCAAATTACTGAATCCATCATCCCCCACTTAGAAAAAACAACCCACCTCTCTAAAAAACAGGATTAGGTTTTAGGAAAACACTATATGTATGTGCAACCTACACTGCAAAAACATATGAGTTACAAACTTATCAGCGCCGCAAACGCAACAGAGTGCAATCGTACATAAGACTTTGTAGAAGCCGCTTTGAATGCAGCTGGTTACACAACCAACTATTACTAAACTTAAATCTTCGGTACTTGGACACCTGGCATGAACTAGCTAGAGCCATTACCTATCAACAGAACAAAAATGTGTCAAATGAGAGTGTCTATCAAATTGCTGTACTAATCACAGTGTGCCCCAAGGCAGTATTCTAGGACCAAACTCTTCATCCTCTACCATAAATGACCTCTGTATATATCAAAAGCAACTATGTTCTCTTACTGATGATGGTAAACGCTATTCAACACCACAGACTAATACTACTACCTGTCAAAAAGACCTTGACTACTGTACAGAATGGTCAAACAAATCGGCAATTTCAATCTCAACAATAAATGCTCTGTCTTACATATGGCAAAAAAAAGTCATAAAATAAAAATGCAGGCTAAATATAAAAGACATTGTTGAGGATCCAAATTTGTCAGGATTTGGTGAGTACTCATGCTCTATGACTAATGCTAGAGCCCACTGTAACTATCAGGTCACTCCAAAAAAGTGTTAAGAGTTGTTAACCGTAATCTTACGTAGTTTTCTCAGGTAATATTAACAATACTTAATAGACATACAAAACATTGCTTAACCCAATACTAGTAATACAGCTCATAGTTCTGGAACCACAGATTAACGCTATACTGATATTAACACAGTTGAGAAAGTCCAGAAATATTTCACTAAGAAGAGTTCTAGCACTCCTTTACATCCATTGTCAGAAATACCGTTTTGCCACCAAACTCGAAAATTTCTAGAACCTAGAAAACCTAGAACTATCGCCGCCCTGGATCCGATCTAAGTATAGATATAAAATCAACAATTGCAATGTTCCGTACTTGTCAATGAATACTTACCTTCAACCATAACAACCACTCAAGCAAAAAATAGATACACTCGGGTTACATCCACCAAACTTGATTGCAGGAAATACGACTTCAGCAACAGAGTGGTCAATGTCTGAAATACTCTACCTGACTCTGTGTTTTTTTTCCCCAAACCCCACAAACTTTAACCTTAGACTATCTATTATTGACCTCTGTATTATTGGTCTGTAGGGGGCATGCATAAGCACACCAACGTGCCTACTGTTCCTGTCCTATTGTTTCTTTTATATATTTTTTATTTTTCTTATATGTATTCATATATTCATAACTATGTTTTTGCTTATACCTAATATCTTGTAAGCAATTGACAAATAAAAATAAATAAATAAAATAAATAAATTAAGGAAGCATAAATCAACTTTGAGCATGATAAATCTGAGTATACGCATAGTGGAAATTACAGCCAAACCCTGTGATATTATCCATTCAGTCATGTTTGACTCTTGGCGATTCTATGGGTCAGGTTTCTCCACATCTTGTGATCTTGCACTACTTCCTTGAGTTTTTCTATGTCTGGCTGATGTCAGCTTTGATGGTATCCAGCCATTGTGTTCTTTGGCGACCTGATTTCCTTTTACTGCAAACTCATCAAAACATAATTGCTTTCTCCAGTGAATTCCCATGTGTGACTTGACCAAAATAAGGGAGATGCAGTTTTGTGGTTTTTTTCCTTCCAGTTATATGTTGGTGTTATGCACTCTAGTCTTTGCTTATTGGTTCCCCTTGCAAGGAATACACAGTAATCTTCTCCAGTACCACAATACAAAAGAGTTGATTTTCTTCCTGTCTTGCTTCTTAAGTTCCAACTTTTGTACCAAATGTAGCTATAGGGAACACAATAGAGCAGATTAATTTACATTTGGTTGCCAAGCTGATGTATTTGCTTTTCTGTATTCGATTCATATTCATCATTGTTATGCAACCCAGTGCAATCCAATATTGAGATCATTGTTTTTCAGTGAAAAAAATACTTATAGAACAGCATATCAAACTTAATGCATGTTGAGTAATCAAGAAAGTTCACCTGATTAGGTACTTATATACAAAACACAAGGCTTTAATTATCCATTTGATCTCCTTTGAAGACTACACACTACACAGTATGTTTGTGAATACACAAACATACCATCGTGCACTCATTTCTGTAGTTAGATGATACTATTGAGATGTATGTTAATTCAGAAAATTATGGCAGGGAAAGAGAAGGTAGATTGATGATTTGGATTTCAGCAGTATAATACTACCCTGTGCAAACACTTCCCATTTCTACCCTACTGTTCTGATAGGGGTTAGCTCTTGCCAATCCATAAAATTTTTCATAACCAAAGCTTTTGCTTTTCTCTGTCCTGATTGTACTGTATTAAAACAAACTGTCTTTTCATGTTCTCTGTTAATATATAAAGTCGACCATGGACTGCAGGAAGATAAGGAGTTCCTGGCTGATAGGGGTGTTAGTCCCAATATCTGCTCATGATGGGTACTTTTTAAAATAGCAGTTGTCACTTGTATTTATTTCTCAGTGAAAACAATGCTCTAGAATCTTTTAAAATGAATTGCTTCAATATCACTGCTATTGGGTTTTAAAATGTTCTAGCAATTATAGGGAAAGGCAGATTTTTTTAAATCTTTCAAGAAAGTCTCCATGTGCTGATCAAATGAAGGCTACTAAACTACAGTTATAAAAATAGATATTTTGATGCATAATATACTACTATTTCAGTTGCAATCCATTAAACTGGGAGTTCTATTAAGGGCTGTTAGGAATGTAAGTCACCTGACAGTTATTTGGGTTGGAAATATATAGACCAGGATCGACATTTTAATACTGTATCTTTAAGAGCATGCAAAAACTGTAATTGGGTGTGGTTCTGAAAACGGCCATAAGATGGAGCCAGAAACCTGGGTTGTTTAGTCTCAAAGTCTCAGAAGAGAGTGTGAGTGAATTTCTGTTTTCCTTCTGTTGGAAAGAGTTGATTGTTGATGTAAGTCTGTTACTGAACTGTTTTTGATGCAAGACTTTGATACTGGAATTATCCCTGAAATGAACACTGACTGATTTACCTGTGAATGACTTGGATTGCTTGTTTGGACTTTGCTTAAATGTTTATTTGAAAGTAGAAAACCTACATTAACTGTACAGTGTATCTGTGTGCTGTGTGTGTATTATTCAAACACTACTCTCACTATGTCTCCCTGTATGCACTCATTCTCCTAACGGGGAAGTACCTCAACACTAATATGTAGCATGGAGAAAAGTATAATTATTCATCAATTCTAACATGAATTTCATGTTTAAATTAACATACATTTAATTGTCCACATCTTCCATATCCGATAGAGGATCCTTCAAAAGTGGTTATCACCTTTTATTCCTATACCAGAAGATACATTTCTTTAACAAATTGGGGAACAACTAACCACACATTTTAAAAATATGTTGGGCAAACCTCATGGAAGCTGGCTGACAGTCCTCTAGTTAGAGGGAGTCAAATATTTCAAAGTTGAGGGTTTAGCTTTAGTAATTTGGCATATTATAACAATAAAAGGATTGTAAAGGATTTCATCTGGCTATGACACTGCATTGTTGAAACCACTTCTGCCTCTAGTTTGATCTGAATGAAATGTCATATTAAATCAATATAAAGAAAATATGACAGTTATTTCTTAACAAAACCAAAATAATAAGAGACAAAATCAAGCAGGCATCCCATTGAGAACTTTGGCTATAGTAGATTCTTGTGTATCTGTGAAGATGCCTTACACTTGTTTCAGCCCATTTCTTTAACCTAGTCATATATTGGCAGCAAGATTTCTAAGATAAATGTAATATTATCTTCTACCTTCAGTTGTCAAGAATAGTGCATATTTTGCACCAAAGTATGTTTATCACTTCCTTTTCTATCTCAATTTGCTATGGAGACCAATGCCACACAGCACTGAGAAAAAAACATTAGAAATCAAGTGATTAAGTAGTCTAGAATAGGACATCATATAAGTGGGGCCTACAGCAAATATACATGAATCCTCGATGTGGCTCTCATCTCAGTTAGATAATGAGTAAGCCCACTTTGCCTAAGTTATTCCATCAAGGTTAGCATCATGAGAGCATGGCCTGATTCACATACTGTGTTAAGATTTTATGTTAACTTTTTTTAGCTTGGTGTATTGTGTAAACTTGACCAATGAAATTGGTAAATCATGGTTTATGATTTCATATGTTGTATGAATCCAGTCTATTGTGACTCAATAAACTGTGATTAAACTGAGACCTAGTGCCATGTTGATCAATAAAGGGCAGAGCTTTCACAATTACTTGTCAATATCCAATAGAAATTGTTCCTTTAGGAAATATCTCATCTCATTATGAGCATCTTACTTTTTCCTTTGGAAAACTTTTCAAAGACATAAATTGAAAATGTGTGTTTATCACTGAAATTTGGCTAGCTTCTCTGCCATGTTGCTGACTTGTATCTTGTTCATGACTGTTCAAACCCTGTATTTTGTGACTGTAGTCTCCATTTGGTAAAGCAGAAACTATCAGTTTTCTTAATAAATCCACAGACAAGCGTTTTCCCGAATGTTTCTCCCAGCAAACATTATTTTAACCCCATTTAATTAAATGTATATTATCCTCTTGGCAGCAGTTTCCATACCTGCCAATTCTAGAAAGAGATGAAATTTTATTCAGTTGCTTGTCTACATTAACTTCCCCCAGGAATAATTCCTGATGAGACCTTTTTTTGTAGGCAGCTGAGATGGAGGAGGCTGATATTAATGGGTAATAAATTCAGAAAGAAGAGAGACTGTGGCCATTACAATTAAGTTGCTGCAGGCTGTTCTAAGTAATTACAGCCAGTAATCAACCATGGATTTCCCATTTTATCTTCATCTTATAAACGAGTTCAACATTCTCCTGCTAAACCCCTAGTGTCTAAGCATTACTTACATGTTCCATCTTGGCAGTAAATGCCAATTTTAAATGTTCTGCCAAGAAGTTCTGAAGTTGGGAAATTACATCTAGAATATTCCTTTGTTTTTCCAACTAGATGTAAGTTAACAGTTACTTTCACTGGACTTTATAAATACTATTTATTTATTATTAGGCTTCTATGCCATCCATTTTGCTGAGACAACTAGGCAGCTTACAGTCATGCAATTAAAATACCATATAAAACATTTTTAAAAATGATAAATAAGAACTGGAGTTAAACGTTCAGATAAAATTTGATTAACCATGATGGAAAGGAAGGGAGAAAATTATGCATGGGGAAGAGCTGGAGTCTGACTAATCCATTAACTACCACTAAGATGCTATGCTCCCTTTGGGACCATGGGCCAAATGGCAAAGCCATCTTCAAGCCCTTTTGGAAGGCCAGAAGGGTAGACACTCATCTCACCTTGGAGGGGAGGGAGGATGTTCCAGAGGGCAGGTGGAAAAGAGTAGAAAAGGCTCTTCTTCCTATGTCAAAAGATAATTTTTAAAGAACCCAAGGATTCTCTGGAGATTTCTACCTCACTATTATTCTCAATCTCTAAACTCACCAAATCAGTTTAAATTTGGTTTATCACAATTCTCTGATCAATGGATCTTAAAATAATAAAAATAAACAGTGGAAATTACTGCCACAACTTCTCCAACAGCAACATTCTTGCCATCCTACTTTACAGAACCCACTCCCATTTCAGAGAAAATTCCTTCCATCACCACTCCCAACAAAAAAGCCCAGCCATTGCAGCCAACTGGTCTCCACTGAAGAGAAAGGGAAACCAGAGCAATCTTCCCTTGGGTCCTATGGGTGGGATCTGAAAAACCCTCAAGCCATCTTTTCTCTTGAAGAATTTTTCTACAGCAGGGGTGTCAATCTAGATTTAATTGAGGGCCACATCAGGGTTGTATTTGATCTCAGGAGGTCAGTGGGTGTATGGCCAGGGTGGGCATGGCCAGCTCGATGTTCATTTCTGGCTATGATGGCCTCCTGCAACCGTCTGTCAGCAAAAATGGACCTCCCTGTGTGGCCCTCCTGAACTCCATTTCTGCTGGCAGAGGTCGGTCCTTCACTGTTTCCAGGGAAACCCTGTGGGCCAGATCTAAGCAGCCCTCAGGCCAGATGTGGCCTGCAGGCCTTGAGTTTGACACCCCTGTGCTAGAGCATCTGAACCCAGGGATGAGGTGAAGCATAGCAGAACATCTGACATCTCATAAAAACCCCAGCCTGACTTCCCTGCAATTACAAATAAACATGTAGATGGGCCAGAAAGAAACCACCTTAGTTCTCCAGCATGGATATTGTTGGGGAATTACAGAGATCCAAAGATGCTTTTCAGCTGACTTAGTCTTCATCTTTGGGGCAACAAGCTAACATGGTTCTTCTGGGTGCAAGGAGGGTGGAGTATACTCAGGGGCACTTTCATCAACTAATGCCATTGTGCTGGACTTCACAGTCATGCCTTCTCTGTGGCTGCAGCTACGCTTTAGAACTCCATAGCCCCAGATACCCAGATGGCCTTTTGTAAGCTTCTGAAGACTTAGCTGTCCTCAAGCCATTTGGGCTCAAAGTCACTGCTATGAAATGCCTGACTTTGAAAATCATTTAAATAAATAATACAAGCAAAGAAATTCAAATAACAGCTGCAAAACTGGTGGAAATCTTTTGACACAAGAGACAACGGGGTTTGAGTTATATGAACATACACATACCTGTTATCCAGAGGTTTCAATCCATTGCGTGATTTGTAAACATTTAGAAGCAGACATGCACATCTCTTTGGGCAGACCAGACATGACTGGTTTAAATTCTTGATTGTTCTATTTTTGCTCTGTAACAGAAAGGGGGAAGCTGAAATCTGAACCAGAGCTGCAATGTTCTGTTTTCTCTTCAAAACTGTGCCCTGAAGCTCTGTGTTATCCCAATGGATTGTTGCAGGAAATAACTTTGTGTGTGAGAGGAATCCTCAACTAAATCAGATATGCCTAAATCAAAGTAGGATGTGGAAAGCTGCCTTCAGTTCACCTGGAATTCCACTGGCTCCACCGCCCTGTTGGCCTTGAAGTTAAAGGATGTAGTCAATGCAATGCAAGCAGTTCCATTTGATGAGATTCTCAAATGAGTGACATATGTTTCTGATCTCAACTTAGGGAAAGCTGGGGAAGAGTCTTGCTTTCAAAAGCATGTTGAATTGGGGAATTTTGGGACCTGACATCCACATATCTTAAAGTAGCTAAGGTTGAGAAACACTGTTCCTAAAGGGCAGCTGTTTCTCGGAGCCATCTTTGCAGCTTTCCCTGAGTCCAGCTTGTAGACATTGCTTTTATCTTTGTTGTCTGGTTTAGTCCAAAGGCAATCTACAGATATCCATCTTTTAGCAATAATTGGTGGACTATTCCAAATCACACCGTTTGTTTTATGACTGTTTGCCTTTTTTTTTCAGGTATAATAGAAATAAAGAGTTAGACAAGGAGAGTTGTCACAGTGGCAGAGTTATGTTGGCTACTGAGAATATATATAGAATATAAAATTCTTTATTGGCCAAGTATGACTGGACACACAAGGAATTTGTCTTGGTGCATATGCCTTCAGTGTACATTAAAAAAAAATACAGCTTTTTGGTACAATTCAAAGTTCTGATATTGACCTACAAACCTCGACAAGGCTTAACTTTTAGGTATGTAATGGGTACATCCAGGAGATGGAAATTTTCTGAGGATGAGCTCCAGCATGAGTCTGAAAGCTCAAAAAATAAAATCTCTGGTCCCGGTGATTGATTCAGACTGAATCCTGCAACATTATTAGAATTATTATAACATATGTGGGACACATATATCTGCCTCCATTTGCATGTAAAGGACGATCTACTTCAAAACAATCCTATCTATTTGGATATCTTCAGGGAAGCATGCTGCACATGGCTTCTCCAAAAGAGATTTGGGGGAGACAGAGTGTTCCTGTATCAGTGCTCTCCCTTTGGAGCTGCCTCCCGCCCAGCCCAGAATCCTGTCTTTGAGTTTTGAGAAGCTTTGAGAATTGCACTATTCAGAAGGGCCTTTGAGGCATGTTTCTTGGATGGATATTTATACTATCTCCATTTTTATTGCAGGTATATTACTTATATGGTTTCAGTGACAGAGATTACTATCTATCTATACAATGACAACCATGGCATAAATTGGAATGTAAGAGAAGTAAATGGTAAAAAAAAAACATGAGTTAACAAATGAAATGAAAACACCAAAAGTAGGATTGATGGCCATGGATTTTGAAAAAAAGAAAAAGGATATAACAAATCTCAGTCAAAGTGGAAAACCATCTGATTTTACTGAGTAGAATTGGTGAATATAAGCATGGAGATGAATGTGTAAGATTAATTATGAATGAAAACTGTAAAAGGGAAGTCAGAATCTCCCTTTTTATTAATTTATATTTATATTTCCATTTTATTTTAATTTTGAATAAGAACACTAAAAGGGAAGTCAGAAAGTAGGAATCCATAGGTTTTTGATAGTTACATGCTACCTTCCAGAGAACAGTGATACCGGAAGAACCAGACATGATATTTAGGAAAACACATGTGATATTCTGGATATACATGATCCAGGACAAAATATTCAGCTAGCTGTCATGAATGGATAGTTGGCAAAGAGATAAGAGAGTAAAGAAAAAGCAATTGTGGTCCCTTCAAAATCCCAAGAATTTTGAAGGCATCTTCGACAAATCTGGCATTTTTGCATTGCCAAAAAATGACAAATCTGCATCATAATGTCATGATGAAGAATTGACCCTTTCATGTTTTATGTTCTCAGTTTGGATGCAAATACATAACTCCTGGGATCTGCATTGTGATGTCATGACAATGTTTTGTCACTTGTTCTCTCCATGGTGCCAGTGATGAGAGTGTCGACTGGTGAGTATGCTTTTTTTTTTTAATTAAAAGTTTCAGCATGAGTCTGTACTCTATACTCTGTGCGCTGTAATTAATGTTTAATTATGATTTATTTACAGGTTAGGGGGTTATGAAACAAAATAGCTGTCAAAGTTTAAGGCACTTAATTCTCCCTAAACTCCATCCAAACAAAGTGAAATTTTTTGCTTTATCATGTCCAATGATGCTAAGATCTGGATAGGGCCTAAATTGCAAATCTCTTGGAGGGAATAGCATAGTTAAAAAAAGGAAACAAATGCCTCAAGATATGCCTCCTGCAACCCTCAGAGGTCAAAACAATATTTCCCCAAATGTAGCTCCCACTTTCCCTGTTGCTTATTGTTCCTCAATTCTTTGCAGTTGTATCATCGCTGCACAGTAATTGCTAGAAGAGGTTCTCAAGTGAACTGCCAGGGATAAGAACATAAACGGTGGCCTGATGGATTGGACTCGACCCAATCTAATCCAGCAGTCTGTTCTGACAGTGGCCAACTAATTGCACAAGGAAATCTTTGGTCTCCCTGCAGATGGCATGAGAGCAAGTCACTGTCCTTAAGGCTAACAGAATTGGTCCAACCCTTTTTTTGAAGCCAACCAAAGCAGATAGCCAGCACCACAGCTCGTGGTAACGAATTCCAAAATTAAATTATATGTTGTTTAAAAAATTTTTTTTACAAAAGATAAGCTGGCAATCCTCAAATCTCAAAAGGCTCCGTTTGAATTGAAACTCTATGATCAAGATTTCAGGCTTATCTTTTTAAAGGTGAACACTGAGCTTAAATTCAAGGAAATGGAGTGTATTATTTCACTTGAGAAATACTCAAGTCACTGTTTATCTTCTATCTACATCTGAATGGGAGAGGATAGCAATGGGGTGGGGGGGGGGAATAATCTCTCCCACTTATTTCTATCATAAGGTGATCTAAATTTTCCTTCCAAGCTACCTTTCTTTAACTGATTCTCTCTCTTCTCCCCAGTCCCCAAACTTGAAAAGACATTCGGAATCAACTAGCATCCACCCCAATTCTGGAACCAGGACTGTAGGTTGTTTTGCTGTGGTTCCTGGCATCTTCATATCCAAAATGAACTGATGTGGTAAACGTCACAAAAATGAATTGATGTGGTAAAAGAAGAACAATTCTTCTTTGTGCCATCCAACATCTTTCTGTTTTGTTTTGTTTAATGTCTGTGCTGAATCTATAAACATCCCCAACCAACTATGTAGTCCACAGAGATTCTTGCTTATGTTCTTCTTGGCAGGGCCGCTAACAATGTTCTTCTTGGCAGGGCCGCTGGTTCTCCCTCCTGCATGAGGTCTGATTGGCAGCAGGAAGAAAAAGATTTTCATCAGCACCAGAGAGATCACTGAACAAACAAGATGATGCTGTTTCCTCCAAAAGCACATCTGCCTTTTCCAATCGAAGCAGCTGGTGACTATGACCAAACCAATCTCTCCTTTCCTGCTTTGTTATAGAAGGTTTCCCCCACCCCCACTTGACTTCTCTTCTAATCTGCTCTAGTTTCAGGGATAGGATCCAGCCCAGCCAGCACAAATCACACAGGAAGGGGGTGTAGGCTTCACCAGTTAGATGCAGCTACACGATGGATCTGCCTTGGCTTAGCCTTCATTCTGTCAACTGATCCTGCTAAAGGCTGAAAGCTTTTTTTGGGGGGGGGGCACTGAATAGTGATGAACAAAAGCATATCCCTCACAATTAACTCTAGTGTGCATTGCAATAGTGGTTGAAACTTCACAAAGGATAAATTGGGTGGCAAGTTAGTCATTTACACATTATTGAAAATGAACAAGGGTGCTGATGCAACATAGATCCTGGTTATTGCAGATGGCAACCTTTCTCAACTTGATATCTCCAACTGTGTCAGAACTGTGTTCTCTCCAACACCAACAACTAGGAATTTGGGTGGAAATTTAGACACAGTTATGGAAAGCACTAAACTAGAAAAAGTTGATGGATGATACTTGGAAAATGCTTAATCTGGAAGTGACAGAAACACGCATGCATTTAAGTATGAAACAGGACTAAGACCAAATGATGAACTAATTATATTTGCTTTGAATCCAAATTGGAAAGTCCCAGTGCGGATTCTAATGGATTTTTCTGGTTATGTGGTTTGCATAATGCTAACTTCATTTTAATGTGCACCGCCAACTAGCAATAAGAATCTATTGGTGTATCACAAGGAATCTATTACCTCCAGATTTTGGCAAACTACAAGTCTGTGTGGTCCCAGCCAGTACAGTCAAGTGGAAGGATTCTGGGGGCTCAGTAATATTTGAAGAAGCACAGCTCCCACAATCTGGGTGTCTCTAATGAAAACATTCCCAGTTCCTGTTTTCTGCATAGTTTTAAAATTTTTAATCGCTTTTCTATTTATTCTTTTATGATTTGTAAGCTGTCCAGTCATCTTACTGGGGAAATGGACAGCAAATAAAGTTAATAAATAAATAAATAAATTCCCACCATTAGATATCATTCATAGAAAATAGTTCAGCAGTTGGTCTGTACACAGACTGATAACAGCTTTCCAGAATATCAGAGAGCAACTCTCTGCAGTTTTGTCTGGCATGTTCCAAGAACTGAAACCAGAACCATTTGCATTCTAAGTATATGTGCTATCACTGGTTTATAATACTTAAGTTGGAGGGAGATGTCTATCATGACCAATCTCCAGTTCCGCTATGTGGCCATAGTGGGCTGGACATATGTCTTCTCTAGCTAATCAGATGAAGCATTTCCTCCCCTAGTTTGTGCAACTATTTATTTCAAAAGCATTCCTGGACTGCTCTTGAGTTGCCATCCATCTCCAATGCTCTCACTTCCCTGTTCCTGAAGACAAAAGAATAGACATCAGAAAGACAGCTTTTTCCATGTGTGTTTCACTGCTTATTTGGTATTCAGGACATTTTTATGGAATCAGGAGATTCCCCCACCTCCCTTCAATCCTAGGTTTCTGTTGTCTAAATTGATCTTACTGTTCCTGGATGCTTTTATTACTCAGTTTAAGTTCTTGATTGTTTTCTGGTACTGTAATTACCAGTAATTACATTCTGTAATAATTTTGAGGCCAACTGTGCTATATGTATATTTGGGGTGATCTGTAATGGACTGGGGGCTGGGCTGCAGTGTAGTGTTTATGAAGTTGGACCTGAACTAGGAAAACAGAACATCAAGTGGAGTTCAACCAATGAATCTCAGTTTTCTTGTGAGAATAAAATTAGTTAAGACTCTCCCACTGGAGCCATCTTGAACTCTCAGAGAGATGTTTGTATCAAAATGCATTTGATGGTGATGATAATTAATAATAATTATGTTGGAATTGAATTCATGTAAAAATGTTATTCTTCACAAATGACAGATTTTACCCATAATATTAAGGCATTAAATTGAATAAGCTACAATTTAATAAATCATAGCTCATGATGTGAACTCTGCCTACATAAATCTGCCACTTCAGAATAACATTCCACATATCTGATAAAATGGATGCTTCTACACTTCACCAAACCTAATGTTGCCATAAATCTGTTATGTCTTAATATTTTACGATGGTTAGCTTGATATTCTTTAACACTGAGCTGTAATGAGTGAATAAAAGAGCCAAGACACCAGGGCAACTGAAATCCTACCCATTTTGCTCAGAAGCCAGTTGCACTCTCCTCCAACACTGTGGTCTTGAGCAATATTGGACTACATTGCCCATCTTTCAAGTCAGCATTATCATTATGGAAGGTGAATTTCAATAGGTCTGGAAGGAATTTTACTGGGAATGAGGATGAACTGCATGGGCATTTCACAGGCTATAACATGTGAAATCCATTCTCAGTTCATACATTGCTTATTATCTTACTCTACATCATGCTCCTTTTGCACTTTGTAGGGCTTTTAAAAAAAAAAAGCTTTCTGCAATTATAGCCTAGCAGATGCAAGAAAGAAGTTCAACAATTTCTGTCCTCTCTTTGATCTCATCACTCTCTGGTCTTCAAAGTCTTGAAGTCCATTTAGCTGAAGGGCTATAGCTAAAGAAGGCAAAGATCAGAAAGGCCATCCTTTCAGAGAGACTTCTCTGGATGGAGAACAGATCAGGTATCAAATCTACACAAGATGTCAATTTATATCCTTTACCCCAACAAACATAGGGATGGGAACAGTAGCTATTAGTCAATTTGGTTTCTGTTCTTGCTTTTCTGTTTGACCTTCCTGGAGGACCCCAAAATGCTCTGATCTCACCTTCTGCAACTTGACACTCTCTGGTTTCCCAATATTTCCAGCCATGGGGAATTCTGGAAGTTGCAACCCTCACACAAGCAGAGTTCCAGGGTGAGGCAGACTGCACTAAACATTTGACCAAAGAAGTCTAAGCAAACAGAGACAGGGTGAAGAGGAAGTGTAGTTTCTTTTCTTCCTAAAGTCTGCATGAAAAACCCACTTCTGGAGATCCATTCACATTAGAGCTGAGGTCATTCAAATATTAAACCAATTATTGAAGTATATGCTTAGCAGTAGCTGCTGCAGTCACAAAAGGAATTTTACAATAAAAAATGCCTTGTTGAACCTGAGGGAAATTTACTCCACGAATCAAGTCTGAAAAAAAAAATGTTATATTTTACCCCTCCTTTTTTTGAAAATAGGAATTGCTTCCCCTACTCTTTAAAACAAGTGGGATTTAAGCTAAACATGATGGCACTGGTGTTTATCTTCCCCGTATATTCTATGCTATCCATTGTGAGGATGCTATTCTCTTGGCAGTCTTTGCTGGTTAGCAATATACAGAGGAGTAGTTGGCCCAGTTATGGAAGCTACCAGTTAATGCACAATATAGCCACAACAGAAAGCCACAGTCCCCAGTGACTTTCTCTTCAGTCCTGGATAACAGGCCATATAAAAACCTGATTCCAATGATTTCAGAGCCCAGAGACTATCTGGAAAAAGTACAAGTTGATTAATTGGTGTTGAATAGCAGCTGCACTAGAAAAAGTTATGTTCACTGTACCTTCCCCCCCCCCTTGCTTGCTCTTATCACTTTTTATGTCTTCCCATCCTTCAA
Source organism: Laticauda laticaudata (assembly GCA_004320025.1). Lineage (NCBI taxonomy): Eukaryota > Metazoa > Chordata > Lepidosauria > Squamata > Elapidae > Laticauda > Laticauda laticaudata. The sequence continues at coordinate 22,665 of BHFT01004702.1, forward strand.
AAGCTTTTTGAAGACACCCCCCCCACACACACAAATGTCTTAATTTTAGTCAAGAGAAATGCTTAGAACCAGAAGTAAAAATGAGTGATTTCACCAGGTTGTGCAAAATGACCTTCCAGTCTCAGTCAATGAGAAATGGAGGCAAAATAAATTACTCTCCCTCCTCTACTAATCCATACTTTCTGTTGCATTTTTCTAGCTGTCTATCAAAAATTCTTCATCACTGTTATCATGATGAAGTAGTTTCTATTAAGAGGAAGCAGTTAAACCCCCTTTCTCTGGAGAGAACTAGTGGTATGGGTTTAATCCAAGGATGAGGATTATACCAGGATGAGGCAATAATTCTTCAAATGGGAGGGGAAAAAAGGAGTAGCATTACCAAAAATGAACCACCTTTGCAGCTCTTTCAAATATACCGCAACTGAACCAGTCATACATTGGCTCATCTGTTGAGCAGAGATAAAGTGGTGTGATGGATATATTCAGTTTTATTCCTCTCATATTTCTCAGCCTTTCCATCTTATTTTCCTCATTTCCTCATAAATTCTTTACTGCAGTCATGTTTTAAATCAAACCATCTTCATATAACCTATTTAATTGCTTTCAGTCAGTATGTTGTACAGTGATTGCAGCTCTGTGTTTCTTTAAAATAAAATATTCCAATGTAGCAAAGCTGCAATTCACAAAAATGAACTAGACCTTGGGCTAAATAAACAGATCCTTCTCCTCTTTCACCCCTGCCATTTTAATGGCTCTTTTCCCCAGGAAAAATGGGTGCAGATTTTTCCACTCAGATTATGAAAGATCTTTTCAATACAAGAGTAACTTAAAAGATCACCATTACTTTACCAACAAGTGTTGGGAGTGATTTACTGGGGCAAATTATATAAAGTGACAGTGTTATTTTACAATAAGAGGTATTCATTTTTTTTAGACATTTCCAACATGTTGGCCTCTAACAGTGTTGAATGATAACATGTGTCATTTTCAGCCTATTCCTACTTCATGAAATATCCAAGATTGCTTGATTGGAACAAGATGACCTCATTATTAATTGGACTATTTTCTTTTAGTCTATTTCCAGAATGAATGATTCTTACTTATCCTTCTTCCTTCATTCTTTTAAAGATTTATTTTGATCAAAGCATTTTCACTTTTCTGGCAAATATTTAGTGGAATTCCATAGGTATAGACATTACAGGACAGGCATATTTGTCTATAGTAGCAACATCGATGGAGGATTTAAAGGAGAGAGATGTGTTGGAAAGAACTGAAAGTTAGGTTGGGTATGCAAATGTTATGCATATGAGTTATTCTGTGAATTTAAGATGTTTTCAGATAATTGGCATCCAAACTAAAAAAAAACATTTTTCAGATATTTTAGTTCATACAAAGAATGGGGCAAAGTTGATTTGTTCTGGATGTAGGCATAGTATGATTCTTCTGGATTAGAAGTTATTCAGAAGAGGTATGAAGCAGAAAAAGCCAAGGACATTAGCAGCAGCGATTAGGAGGGAAGGGTAGCCACATAAGAGATCCGAAATGGGAGGGCTGCTTGGATACACCATGCTGGAGCTACTAGGGAGAAGGGATGAACCAGTCTTTCTCTGTTTGTCCAATCATTACACTGGAAAATATCTTGAATTGGTGTTTTGCACAGAACATTAGGCACAAACCCTATGAACCTCAAAGAAGCCTTAATTGTGTGACACAAAGGAACTGTTCGGTGTGCCAAGGGAATCTAATATATCATTTGTTTATTATAGATATTCTGTTGATGGTGAGCAATGATAAAAATGGATTCAGAGGAAAAACTGACTTTATGAAGTAGTTCTGTTGTTGTTTTTCCTGGTTACATGTGGTGATAAGAATTGTGCCCATCCCACCTACCATGGGAGTCTATTCTGCTTCTAGACCCAATAGATACCTTTATATGAACCACCAATTCATATTCATTCCATCTAGTCCATTCTTTTTTTAATGGAACAATGTCCAGTACTATTGTCAATCAAGATGTTAGCAGTAGAACCTACAAAGGTTTACAAAAGGTTTGCTTGATCATTGAAGGGACTCTTGGCTTGTTTTGAATGAGCTATACATTAGAGCAGAGGTTTCCAAACTTGGCAACTTTAAGACTTGTGGACTTCACCTCCCAGAATTCTGGGAGTTGTAGTCCACAAGTCTTAAAGTTGCCAAGTTTGAGGACCCCTGCATTAGAGCTTAAGGGTCATATCACACAACCTTGACAAAAGAGAAACCCACAAGTTTGGGGTATATACAAATAGAACAAGGGTTGGAAACATACCAGTGGATTATTGCCTCAGTGCCAAGCAATTGCATACCAGTGGATTATTGCCTTAGTGCCAGGCTCTTTGATCTTCTTGTCCTTTTGTCATGTTTTATTAATTAAACATATTCATGCTGGCATATTACAGGACAAAGCACAGCTCTAGCGTCATCTTTATTTCCAAGAATGTCTGTGAGCCATTTGTTGGTTCCATAAGCATTCTCAGGAGTAATGACTGATGATTGCAGCCCAATGTGTCCTTTGAAAATGTGCCCTTCTGTGAGGAAAAAGTCAACCACATGCAACAGTGTAGATAGGAGGGGCTTGTGGAGGTGGTGGGTGGGAACGGAGGACAAATTGGAACAGCCAAAACCACCATGGCAACCATTTCATGGAATTGTTCCTGACATAGGGCTATTCCTTCTGCTTTTCTCATGAAAAGCAGTCATCCCTGACATCCCAGCCCTGACAGTTATCTACAAAGCTTGCAAGTAGCACTTTTATTGTTTAATGTGGGACAGATGAAGGAAAGTAATGGGAAAAATCCTGTTGATGGGAAAAATCACTCTCTCTAACATGAGATACGGCTGACACTTGAGAAGGAAGTGAGTTTTGATAGATGGCTTGACCCATCTGTCAGAATCTTCCCATCAGTCCACACATGGAATCAAATCTCTCTGCTAAACAATATTGTGATTGTCAAGAAATAATATTTCTACTTGGCAGTCACTTTTGTTTCTTTCAAGCCAATGCTTTGAAATGCCAACTTCTTAAACCCTTCTTCCCTCAGTGAGATGACCTATCTCATGGGCTGGGTCAGTCCCCCATGTTGGGACCTTCTGTTTTGGGATCTTTCCCACTGCAACTCTGAGGAAACAAACTGGAAATGCTACACAGTCTCCTGTTTTATTTTTACTGTCTAGTTTTGGCAATTACAGTACCACAGGCCACTTAAATGATAGGAACCCATGGGATTTAAAGCTATTAGTGGGCAGATGTCCAGACAAAACTGTTTCCTGAAAGGGTTGTTATGAGGCTGGACAGCTATCCTGTACCAGCATTTGTCATTTGACAAATGTTACAAACCAGGTCTCTCTCGTTCTCCTACTCTCTTCTTTACTCTTTTTCTATAGATAGTCCTTGACTTATGACCACAATTGAGCTCCAAATTTCTGTCATTAAGCAAGACATTTGTTAAATGAGTTTTGCCCTATTTTACAGCCTTTTTGCCTCAGTTCTTAAGTGAATCACTTGCAACTGATAAGCTAGTAACCTGGTTGTTAAGTGAATCTGGCTTTCCCCATTGATTCTGCTTGTCAGGTTGCAAAATGGGATCACATGACCTTGGGACACTGCAACCATCATAAATATGAACCAGTTGCCAAGCGTCCAAATTTTGATCCCATGATCATAAGGATGCTGCAAAGGTTGTAACTGTGAAAAATGGCCATAAGTCACCTTTTTCAGCACTGTTGCAACTTTGAACCATCACTGAATGACCTGTAGTAAGTTGAGGACCACCTGTGTAAGAAAGGCAGATGCTGGCAGGGCTGTTGATAGCTTCTGGCAACAAACTCCCCACTTCTCCTGCCACCTTCCCAGCACTGCTGCTGTAGCTTGTCTTCTCTGCTGCAGCCATTGCCTGAACAGCAATGAAAAGACGAAGCCCTGGTTAGTTGGTAAAAAGTAACGTAATGTGGATATATTTATTGCAGGCATTATCAGTAACAAATGTTTGAGGAAGCCAACTAAAAACCTTCATGCTGTCATCAGAGTTGAAAAGCATATTTAAAAGTCCTTCTGATGCTGCTTCTTCCCCCTCATCCCACAACATCTCTTTGCAAGAAAAATTCTTTAGGAAATTTCATATGAAAAGCAGCACTCAGCACTGGCAACCTGAGAGGGGTACAAAGATCTTGCAGATTAGGACAGAATAGAAAACCATTCCGCATGTCCCATTCGAACCAGCCTCTCCTTGTCCGATTAAAGTTGTTCTAGGCACCCTTGCTTTCACCCCTCTCTTGCTCATTGAGGAAGCTGTCCTTATGGAAGCCAAGTGGCCAAGCCAAGCCAGCAATGAAGGGCAGTGTCAACAACTGAGAGGACAGTGTCTTCACCAGCCCAAACTGGCCCATCCCAGCTTGATAATGTAATCAGCATTGTTAAATGCTGGTAAATTTCAAGATTTGTTTCTCTTGCCATGTACATGTATACATCCAAATTAGACTGTGTTGTTTCTCCATGTCATATAATATATGTGGGTACATGCAAAATTTTGTTTTTTATTTATTTATCTTGTCATATTTATGCTTATATTAGAGGTGGATACCCTTTGAGAGCTGTGTGCAACATAATTTCATTTTAATGTATGCCGATTAGTGTACATTCAAAGTGACAATAAAATTATTTCAATTATTCCTAGTGAAGTGTCCTAGAACATGCCCATAGAAAGAATCAGAAAAGGGAAAACTCTACATTTAAATTGGAATAAAGACACATGTAGGCTCCCCTCATAGCAGGCTAGGGATGAGATGAAAGCACCATCATGGGAACACAACCTCTAACAACGGTTGGCAACCATTACCATCTTCATCCTCTAGTTAGAAAGATGTGAGGGTGAGCCTATTGTCTCCATATGTACCCAATGGCCCCTGGAAATGAAATAAGCCAGGATGAAGGTGGTGGGGATGATGTTAGGAGTTTCAAGATGAATTTGGAGTGGAAGCTTGAGAGGATGCCCCAATTGCATTTGCTGATCTGCTTTATAAGAATTCCTTTTTTCTTCCTGTTATACTGTCTTTGCATACTTGAAAACACAGCAAATATTACTCAAATATTCACTTCATTTAGAGCAGTAGTTCCCAAAGTGGGCGGTACCCCCCTGGGGGGATGGAATGCCTTAGGGGGGGTGCTAAGAGGAAAGGGGGCCATGAAGGAGGTGCTAAGAGGTTCCAGGGGGGTGCTGGAGGTGGGGCCCTTGCAGGGCGCAATTCAAGGGTGGGATTCTACCAGTTCATTACTGTTCCCAGTAGTTTGAGAACTGGTAAAATGAGCCCCTGCCTGGCCCTGCTCCTCTCCACACGGTCCTCCGTTCCCTGCCAGTCAGTTCTTATTACACATATGCAACATCATGTGCATGCGCAACAATCACTGACAGCCACAGCGGTGCGTTGGAGAAGCAGAGCAAACAAAGTCAGAGGTTGGTAATTTTTGCTCCAAAAATCATTCAGACGCCATGTGTTTTTTCGGTGTGGCTGGAGTTCTGTGTTCGGTGCGGCTGGAGGTTTTTTGCAGGCACAGGAGATCAGCGCAGCACTGCAGGCAGGATTCACCCTTCCTATCCTGGAAGCGCTGCCTGCACTGAGCCACAACAGGTCCCACCTGGGCCAGGTCAAGCCAGCTGCAAGGAAGGTCTCCTGGCAGCTGGTGGTATGGACCCGCGGCAGGGTGGGGCAGTTCTGGCCTGGTCTATCTCTGCCTCCAAGTCACCCAGAAAGCTCAACAAGTGATGCCCAGAGCCATGGAACAAGAGAGATGGAAAGCCTGACTTCTTCCCCGGTGCCACCTAGAGCCCTCTGGCAGCGGCTGTAGATGAAGCCTCCTCCGCAGGTGAGCGAAGGGGGTTCTCTCAGGGGGGCAACAGTGGGGTACGAGGAAGGCAAGACATATGCATGCAACCTCGTTACGCCAAGATTTCCATCAAAAAGACAGCCAGACTTTGAAAGGCAAAGGAAAACCTCTGGCTTTTACGCTAAATCATGGTTAGCTGAGTGAACCTAATTATCTGGGTTAGGTAACATATTCACCATCCTGATGGTTTAGATTTGCATCGTAAAATTACACCAAATTTTAAGTCGTTAACCACACCTTCAGCACCTCCAGTTTACACTAGGCTAGATTTCAAGATGCATAATAGAGTGGCATTGAGAACTGGGTAGCATTCAAAGTTCATAAATTATTATCGATCATAGAAAGAAAGGGATATATAAGGAATATCTTCTAAAGATGGTGACATTTGTACTGTACAGTGTAGTATTTTCACGTACTCCTTCCAACTTTGTTTGATCTCCTTTGAATTGGTTACTATCTGTCCACTAGCATTCTTTACTACCCAATTTGTGGCTGTGATCTCCTTCTGAGTTCAGAGAACTTTTGGATAACTTTCCTTGGTTTTCCATATCTGTTTCTTCAGTGTCTTTACAGATTTTGTTCTAATACTGCTTGTCTCTGCTAATAGCTCTCTGAAATTCTGTGGTCTTTTGTAGAGTTGTAATTGCAGGAATGTTCTTATCTCTGATGGCAAACCTCAGATAAAGAATGTTTACAAGCAAA
>BHFT01004703.1:0-28687 GCA_004320025.1 Laticauda laticaudata
CAATTTTTGATTGATAATATGAGTTATTATGTAATGTAACTGTAATTGAGATTATGAAATCGAAGCACAAAAAAATTGTAAACCAACCAACACACTGCTTGTATATTTATGGAAGAAAGTTGGATTTTTTTATGTTTTGTTTGTTTTTTGTTTGTTTTTAAAAATCAATAAAACTTAACCAAAAAAAAAAAGTGTGAAAAATGGTCATTAGTTGCTTTTTCAGGGCCCTTGTAACTTCAAATGTTCACTAAATGAACTGTTGTAACTTGAGGACTAATTGAATTTAGACATCACAGGTCATATACCAAAGAGTGTAAGCTGCCCAGAATTGCTTAAGTTCAAACAAATCTTTGAATAAATAAAATAAAATAATAATACAATAAAATAGAAGTTGTACAGAAGGTTTGTGTGATGGCCCGGGGCATGGCACAAAGGCAACACAGTCAAATAATCAGTAGGAGTCCCTTTATTAGCTCCAACTTTGCCCCCAATGTCCTGGTTACCTTCTGGCTGGAGNTTATTAGCTCCAACTTTGCCCCCAATGTCCTGGTTACCTTCTGGCTGGAGAAAAACTCTCCCAGGAACAGCCTTTGATTACAGAGAATCAAATCCAAAACATGGTCAACAAAAACTGTAACCATAAGTCCAATCAAGGCAAGGTGAGGTAATTAGTCTGGCTGGGCAAGAGAAGGAATTCCAGATGTGAAGGAATGGCAATAATTCAACACAGTTGGGAGGATACCAGGAACGCAGATAACCAAAGTCAACACAAAATAAACTCACATTTATTTCCAGTACGCGCTGCACTCAGCATGCATTTTTAAAAAACTCTCTTCCCAGGGCCCTTTCCTCCCCCATAAACCATGCAACCCACATTGCTCTCTTCTCCGTTCCTCCCTGCATGCGCTAGGATGAAGAGAGGGTGGGTCTGGGTTGTCCTCTGAACTCCCTCTCCCTTCTTGTACCTGTTTCCTGCTCCTCCCAGCTGGACTTTGCCTTTTCCCAGTTTCCTCCACAGCCAATTGAGCCACGCTCCCATTTCCTGTCAGCTGTTGTCTTCGTCCTCAGATTCAGACTCTGACAGGGGCATGACAGTTTGCTCTACTTGTATAATTTACAACTCATTGAACTCAATGAGTTCAATCCATTTTCTGGGATGTTATTTAACTTCTCTATGGATGAGCCACAATGTTGTGACCTTTTTTCCTTGGATACTTGTGAACAATTTGTTTGCATATTTTATTTTAAAGCATTCTTGAGTTGACCTACTCCTAAGAGATTGTAAATGGTAGACGACAAAGCAATAACAATGAAATTAAGAGACATTTCACCAATAAAGGATCATTCCTATTAGAAACCAATACAGCAGCCCCAGTTAGGTTAAGCTAAAGACATAATGGTATAACCTGCTGATGAGAAGCCAATCACATGTGTGTCTAGGGAAAATAATTCCATAAAGCAGGGGTCTTCATACTTGGTGACTTTAAGACTTGTGGACTTTAATTCCCAGAATTCCTCAGCCAGTTTAGCTTGGAGTTTGGAGACCTTTGCCCTAAAGTGAAGGCTTCTTCTGACAAGGCCTCTTGAACTTTCCACACCTCATGCAGATGAGGAGTGAGACAGACTCTTAAAAACTCTTTTATCATGTTCAAACTGGACAGGAGTTTCCATTATGACATGGCATTATCAATTCCTTGATAATGGTCCTATACTATATAAGCTAACAATCAGTCTACAGGTCAGCAGGGCAGTGATTTTAAAGTTGTGTTATTCTGTACTGCTGGAATTGAGTCTCCAACACACAAGCTGCTATATTTTGTGCCAGCTGTACAGTAGTTCCATGGTTATCTCCAAAACCTCTCAGAAACACATTGTAGTAGCCCAGGAAAGTAGTGATTAAAGTTACTTAGCCTTATACAAAATATGTTTCATATACAAGGACAAAAACCTACACCTTTTTAGACCATAGAGGACTGCTGTGGAATTGATAAATCCTTGTTCAGATCCATGACAGCTCCCTCAATGATCTGCTATGTATATATTTAAATTAATTAATGTGTTAGATTTTAGTTTGGTTTAGTTTAGTTTTCCAGAATCCAAACTCTATCACCTATCATCTATTCTCTCTCTCTCTCTCTTTCCCTCTCCCTCTCATCTCTCTCTCTCTCTCTCTCTCATCTATCTCTCTCATTTCTCTCTCTCTCTCTCTCTCTCTTTATATCCATCTATCATCTATACCTATCATTTCTCTCTCTCTCCTGTCTGTCTGTCTGTCTGTCTGTCTGTCTGTCTGTCTGTCTGTCTGTCTGTCTGTCTGTCTGTCTGTCTGTCTGTCTGTCTGTCTGTCTGTCTGTCTGTCTGTCTGTCTGTCTGTCTGTCTGTCTGTCTGTCTGTCTGTCTGTCTGTCTGTCTGTCTGTCTGTCTGTCTGTCTGTCTGTCTGTCTGTCTGTCTGTCTGTCTGTCTGTCTGTCTGTCTGTCTGTCTGTCTGTCTGTCTGTCTGTCTGTCTGTCTGTCTGTCTGTCTGTCTGTCTGTCTGTCTGTCTGTCTGTCTGTCTGTCTGTCTGTCTGTCTGTCTGTCTGTCTGTCTGTCTGTCTGTCTGTCTGTCTGTCTGTCTGTCTGTCTGTCTGTCTGTCTGTCTGTCTGTCTGTCTGTCTGTCTGTCTGTCTGTCTGTCTGTCTGTCTGTCTGTCTGTCTGTCTGTCTGTCTGTCTGTCTGTCTGTCTGTCTGTCTGTCTGTCTGTCTGTCTGTCTGTCTGTCTGTCTGTCTGTCTGTCTGTCTGTCTGTCTGTCTGTCTGTCTGTCTGTCTGTCTGTCTGTCTGTCTGTCTGTCTGTCTGTCTGTCTGTCTGTCTGTCTGTCTGTCTGTCTGTCTGTCTGTCTGTCTGTCTGTCTGTCTGTCTGTCTGTCTGTCTGTCTGTCTGTCTGTCTGTCTGTCTGTCTGTCTGTCTGTCTGTCTGTCTGTCTGTCTGTCTGTCTGTCTGTCTGTCTGTCTGTCTGTCTGTCTGTCTGTCTGTCTGTCTGTCTGTCTGTCTATCTGTCTATCTATCTATCTATCTATCTATCTATCTATCTATCTATCTATCTATCTATCTATCTATCTATCTATCTATCTATCTATCTATCTATCTATCATTTATCACACAACGTTACCATCAACCTTCCCATTATAGGTACAGAACACAAAACCATAAAACTGAGCAAAATGATTGCTGTCTTCATAAGTGTCATGGATTACCAAAGGTCAGGCAAAACAATTATTTTCAGCTGGTTCAGCCCAGAAAAACAGGACCTATGAACCTCCATAATATGCATCTCCCTTAAAGAAGACTATCAATCATTTTTTGCAGGATGACTGATTCAGGCCTGTCAATTCCATCTGGGATATGCAGTCCTGAAGATACTTTGGCTCTTATCTGTGTAGGAATGGATAGAAACAACTAGGACTTGATTTGCACTTGAAAGTTTATCAAACAAAAGTCAGTGTAAGGCTTGAAGGACAGCTGCAATATGTTCATGGTGCTGAGTGCCAGGCAATAAATGAAGCTCTGCATTCTGGACTATGTGAACTGTCCATGTGGACTTCAAGGGCAGCCCCATGTTTATTTAATTGTACAAGTTGTTCACACTTCAGAGATTCATTTGTAAATCTCACAGCATCTTGAACTGTGCAAAAATGTGATTGTTCATATATCTAGGCAATTTGGAATTGCTTTGTAAATTGAATAATGCATATGAGAACTAGGCAACCAATGACTTTTCATTAAGCCTAATGGTATAATAATAAACTTCTGTGCATATGCCAACAAAGCTTCTGACTTTGCATATCCTGTCTGCTAAATGCTGGCTATATATCTATAAAATAAAATTACCTGCTGTTTAGACAACATCTGATGGTTGAGGAAGGGGCAGTAAGTAGTATTTCTATCAGTTATGAAAGGTCAAATGATTATAAAGACAGTAACAACTTAGATTAAAATATGTATTCACATAAGACTGATTATGTGCCATCAAGTTATTTTCAACTCCTAGCAGCCACATAGAATTTTCTTCATGATGAATTATCTTTAATCTATTCCTTCAAGTCTTGCAGTGATGTGCTCATAGCCACTGTGAATCTCTTCACCTTGCTGCTACCTATCCTACTCTTCTCTTTTCTACCCTCCGCAGCAAGTCTTCTCCAGGAAGATGTGTCTTCACACAATGTGTCCAAAGTAGGATAATTTGAACCTGGCCATTTGTGTCTTGAACAAAAACTCTGGGTTTGTGTTATTTGATGATCGTTGACTGGTTTTCTTGGCTGTCCGTGAGATACCCAGGAATCTTCTCCAACACCCCAAATGCAAAGTCATCTCAATATCCTGCTTCTTTTGCTTCCATATAGTAGCATAGGGAATGCAGTTGCTTGGGCAATTGTGATATAGACCAGAGGTGGTATTCAGCAGGTTCTGACCAGTTCTAGAGAGCCGGTAGTGGAAATTTTGAGCAGTTCAAAGAACTGGTAAATACCACCTGCAACTGGAAATTTTAAGTATCCTTTTCTGCCACACCTACCAAGCCACACTCACAGAATTGGGAGTAAAAAAAATTGAATCCCACCACTGACTAGACACTAGACACATTGCAACATTGGAATATTTTTTCAAGACTTTTGTGGCTGCTCTACCAAATGCTAGTCTGTGGCCAATTTTTGACAGTTTGTTCCTGTACTCTTGATGATTGATGCTAAATCCTGCCCCACTTTACATCGAGGGCAGATGTGTGGAGAGTGTTTCCTTATTTAAATTCTTGGGACTCCACCTTAGCGAAGATCTCACCTAGAGAAACAACACAACCCTGGTTGCCAGAAAGGCCCAACAGAGACTCCATTTCCTTAGGGTCTTGAAAAAAAACAAAGAAGAACAACGACTGATGACCTCCTTTTACTGGTCCACAATAGAAAGGATCCTCACATATTGCATTACATGGTATGCTGGCTTGACAGCTGCAGATATAAAGACATTACAGAGGGTGGTGAGCAGGGCAGGGATTCTACCAGTTCGCACCTATTCTCTATAACCGGTTGTTAACATTCTAAGCAGTTTGGAGAACCGATTGTTAGAAGAAATTACTGGCCTAATCCTGTAAGGAAGGCAGGAAGGAAACATTCTGGTGTTGATTACAGAAACTGCCTCTCCGTTAACCCTTATTATATTCTTGGAAGGACTAGGGTTCCAGTCTCAGGAACTTNTCCCCACAGTCATGAGAGGCCAGGAGAGGAGATGCGTGCCTCGATGTGAGTGATACTGAGTTGGCCACACCCAGCCAATAATATGACCACCAAGCCATATCCTCTCCGTCACATGACCACCAAGCCATGCCCATCACGTAAGCCATGCCCACAGAACTGGTTGTTAAAAATTTGAATCCCACCCCTGGTGATGAGCACATCACAAAACATCTTGGGCTGTTCCCTGATACCACTAGATGGCATCGCTTGGGCTCACTGCCTTAGAAGAGTGAGGAAAATTCTCAGGGACGACTCACATCCCGGTCAGCACTTCTTCACTCTCTTACCCACAGGTAGGAGATATAGAAGCATAGCCAGCGCACCAACAGGCTGAAGAACAGTTTCTACTCATGGGCTGCCAGACTTCTGAATGGAAAATTACTTTGCGTCAACTCAGTATGACAGACTTGCGGGGCCAGTGCGTTGTGCAAAAGGTCACTATTCTGTATGCAACTTGGTAGGTTCCAAGTCCCTCGTTCTGATTGGCCGAAAAGGCCACTTACGGATTGGTTGATTAAGAACCTATCCGGGAAGCCGCCAAACGGCAGGAACAGTTAAATGAGTGTCATTGGCCACAAGCCACAGGCAAAGCCGCTATATAAAGGCTGCCGCGGCTTGGGCTATGTTCCGTATCTTTTGCCTTTCGAGTTTAAATAAAATAGTTGTTGTTTTGAATCTGGTTTCACATGCTTCTTTCCGGACGGAACACTGGCGACGAAGGTGGGATTGTCATAGAAGGTGAGACCGAAGCACGCGGCGATCTGAACTGAGTGAGAGAGATGGCCGGTAACAACACACCACCCGCACCATTCAATCCTGATGAGGAGGATTGGGAATCGTATATCAATCGCTTTCTTATGTTCTTAGAAAGCAACAAAATGGAAGAAATCTCAGACCAAAGGAAGAGGGCTGTCTTTTCCTTACACACTGCGGACGGCCGTGCTTTAAAATGGTGAAGGGCACTGGCGAAACCCAGAGATGTCAAACAGATGACTTGGTCCGACCTGAACCAAATGCTCCGAGCACACTATGCACTGGTGGTCTGAATTTAATAAAAAGGACACAAATTCTATAAGAGGATCAGAAGGAGGAGTGAAACCATAGGAGAGTATTTGTAGCAGGCTTGAGACCACATCGGAGGAGCCTGTGAGTTCCAGAACATGGAGAAGGTAATGAGGAGCCGCGTGGTCTCAGCCTGAAGACACTAACCTTCAGAGCAAACTCCTGAATAGGTCAAACATAACCGTTGCGAGGCCATTGCAGAGGCAACCCACTGCCGAAGCAGCAAAGAAGTCAGCAGCCACCATGCGGCAAATGAACGCAATTCCAGAACCGCCAACCAACTCAGGAGAAGAAGCAGAGGAGGAAAGAAAACAACCCATGCGACAGAGTCCTACTTATGAAGACATCGAATCCCAGAGTGATACCGAGGCCGATGACGAAAACTCCATTGACTCCATTCAGAATAAAAAATGGCCATGAAAAGAGGAGAAATCGGTGGAGTGGTCCAATGTGCGGGGCTGCGAGGAAATTCACCCATGAGTTGAATGCGTTCCTCGACGCAATATGCCGGGCTTGTACATAAGAGGGGGCACATTTGAAAGGGTCTGCTGCAACAAAAAGAGCTATAGTCCAAAAAGACGTGGCAGTATCCCCCCCCCAGACATGAAGAAAGTAAAGCCAGCGAGTAGATGGAACCGTAACAAGAGAACCGGTGACAGGGAAGAACGCATCAGACAGTCACCATTGGCAATGCCAGGGCGGAGAGTGGAAAGAGGGTTTGGATAGAGGTGAGCACGAGGGGAGACCCTGCAAGATGGAAGTCGACTCAGGGTCGTTCCTATCTATTGGTATCCTGGAATACCATCCGGCGCCTGATACCGAACATTAAACAGAAAGAACTACAGAAACAAAGCACGAGTGCTAAAAGACTCACCAGGGAAATTGTGAATTCTCGAGTAGAGGCCTTGGACTTTTCTAGTCAATATTAAAACCATGCAGAAATCTTGCCCCTCTGACCATCGTTGACCCGTGACCGCCCTTAGCCTGTTAGAGATCGAATGGTTCGCACCCCTGGGAATTGGGATGACCGGGATCAACTGCATCACTACAACCAACTGGGAGGAGACCCTGCTCCAAGAATTCCAAGATGTTTTCGACGGGACTCTAGGCAAGTACAAGGGGACCCCAATTTCATTTAGCCTAACCCAAAAATAGCGCCCCCATCCATTTAAAAGGCTAGATGCGTCCCATTCGTGTTAAAACCAAAAAACTGACGAGCAACTGAATAAATTAATAGCTCAAGGGGTTTTAGAGCCAATCAACCATGCCAGGTGGGAAACCCCTATTGCTCACACCGGTAAAGCCAGATGGGTCAGTGCACATCTGCGGAGACTATAAGGCAACCCTGAACCATGCGCTCCAACAAAGCGGCATACCCAGTGCCGGGTAGTTGCACACATTTACTGTACTTGCAAGGGGGAGGAAAATTTTTTGCCAAAGCTTGACCTCGCCACAGGCTTATAAACAACAACCCGTTGATCCCATTATGCAGAGGCACAGACTATTGTAACACATAGAAGGGCATTCCAGTGTAACCGCTCCAATTTGGTGTTAGCATTGCCCCAGGCATGTTCCAAAGCCTCATGGAATGCCTCCTAAACGGAATCAAAGGTGTCGTCCCCTACTTCATGATGTACTGGTCTCAGCAAAAAAGCCAACCAGTAGAGACCAGATTAAGAGAAGTCTCAACAAATTTTAGGGAATCAGCGCTCAAAGTAAAAAGGAAAAGTGTTGAATAGCCACTAACTGGGTCAAGTTTTTGGGCTATTTAATTGATGAACAGGCATTCACCCCACCGAAAAAAAAGTGAAGGCTATCAAAGACACTCCCAGGCCCAGGAACAAAAACCAACCTTCAAGCATTCCTAGGCTCATTAAATTTACAGCATGTCCTGCCCCATAAGGCAACAATAGCAGAACCCCTACATTGACTGCTAGATAAAAAAAACCACTTGGACATGGCGGCCACTGGGAACAGAAAGCCTTCCAAGGGATCAAGGACCTATGAATGTCAAGACACCTTCTCATCCAGTTTAGCCAATACCCTGCCTTTGATGGTCACTTGTGATGCCTCGCCTTTTGGAGTGGCACCATCCGAGCCACCAGCTACCAGATGGCAGAGAGCAACTGGCCGCTTCTTACTCCAAGACCACTCTCCAAGTCGGAACGCAATTACAGTCAAACTCAATAGAGAAGCCCTGCAATCATCGCTGGAATCAAAAGATTCCATGAGTACCTTTATGGTAGAGCTTTTTCTATAATAACCGATTACAAGCCCTTCTTGGAATCCTAGCAGGCAACAAGCCAACCCGCGACATTCTGTCACCTAGAATGAGACAGGTGGTCTGAATTCCTCGCTGCCTACTCCTACACGCCTGATTCCACCAACCCGGCAAAACCATCACACTCGCGCCGACGCCCTGAGCCATTCTCCACTGTCCCATCACCAGAAAGATGACCCTGCTCCCAAGCACCTCCACATTTCAGCTTGAGACCTGCCCGGATCTACCACTCTGACTGCAGTCGACATCGCGAGAGGCCACAGCCAAAGACCCGTTGACAGCAATGCATATTGAAATTGGTAGGTAAAATGCTGGCTCGGAGGAGAACAAAACTGAGACTTTTAAACCATTCTGTACCAGACAGACCGAACTGTCTATAGAAAAGTGGTGCATTTTTTAGTGGTGTAGTGGTGATTCTGAGCATCTCCAGGAAGACGTTCTGGGCATGTTGCATGAGGGACACCAGCATAGTCAAAATGAAAGCCCTGGCCAGGAGTTAGTCTTGGTGGCCAGGCTTGAACAAAGACATTGAATGCGGGTTACAACATGCCATGACTGTCAAAAAATCGAGGCCTACCCCCCCACAGGCATCAATAAGAACTGGGAAATTCCTGGGGTCCATGGTCTAGAGTTACATATTGACTTTGCTGGGCCAATGAAGGGAAACACTTTTTTGATACTGGTTCATGCATACTCAAACCGGTTGGAAGTCATCCTCATGGCTTCCACAACCACTGAAGCTGTAATGAAACAGCTAGACAAAGTTATTGTGACACGATGGGCCTACCTGGTGTAACTGGTGTCTGATAATGCCCCCCCAATTTAAATTGAACTTGCAATTCGAACAATATCTGGCTGCTCAGGTATCCGACATGCCTTAACTGCGCCGGCCCATCCGGTTTGCGAACGGCAGGCTGAATGCATAGGTTTGGTACACTAAAGAGGGACTAGACAGAATGGACAAGGGAAGATGCAGTACCAACTTAGCTGACTACTAACCTTGCAGCAATAACCCTAGCAGCACAACCAATAAAAGCCCAGCAGAACTTCTAATGGGTAGGAAACTACACTCTTACACGTGGACAGATTGCACCCCATTTATTACCTGGGATAATACCATTCCTCCAGCAAATACCATATGTTTGAAATCAGTGACCTGGTCTATGCCAAAAACCTCACCGGGGACCCATTGTGGCTTTCAGCCACCATCACCCAAATAACAGGCCCCCGGTCCTACCGACTACTTTTAGACGACGGTAGGGAATGGAAGCGGCACATAGACCGGCTTCGTTCCCGCAACCTCGAGTGAAAAAACACCACAGAATCAAAAATAAATACCAACTATAAAACAACCAAGGAGGGGGGGGGGAAGTACAAATAAATAAAAAAGGGAGAGATGAACCTCCCATAGCAAGACAACAAACTATGCAAAAAGACAATCTAACCAAACAAAAAGATGAACCCCAAGAAGGAAGTCTGGGAGCAGGAGAGCGAGGCGAGGCCTTTCTGGAAGGAGGCAGCCAGGCCAGCTCAACCAACCTGGTCAAACCAGGAGGGAGCGGCGGAGCCATCTCAACAGGCCCGAGAAACTCAGGCAGGAGCGTCAAGGCTGACTCACCCTTCCAGGAGGTTCCATGGAGAAGGACGAGAGAAGCAGCGATCCCGTCCGAACTGCTAGAAACCATGCCGAGACTGAGCTGCGCAGATCAACTAGGGCTAGAAAAAGGCCCACCTACCTGTGTGACTACCTCACCCACGTTGGACTAAACTAAAGGGGGAGGGGTGTTCTGTATGGAACTTGGTAGGTTCCAAGTCCTTCGTTCTGATTGGCTGAAAAGGCCACTTACGGATTGGTTGATTAAGAACCAATCCGGGAAGCGGCCAAATGGCAGGAACAGTTAAATGAGTGTCATTGGCCACGAGCCACAGGCAAAGCCGCTATATAAAGGGCTGCCGTGGCTTGGGCTATATTCCGTATCTTATGCTTTGCGAGTTTAAATAAAATAGTTGTTGTTTGGAACCTGGTCTCACACGCTTCTTTCCGGACAGAACAGTCACATAGTGTAATAAGATTGGGACTGGGTTAGGGACTTCTGTCCTCACTGTGAGTTGTGTTGGGGGGGCAGTGCACGAAGGGAGGCTCAGCCAATCTCATTGTATACATGTTGTACACTGACAATTAAGGTAATAATAATAAAATGGATTCACATCAGAACAGTTCTTAATCTTATTTTCTTTTTCTTAGAGTACATGGTACAAAGTTTGCTCTTTTCTGAGAATGGGTTGACCTGGTCCAATTTGGATGACATTTTTTGTCTATTCTAAGGTCTACAGTGTCTATTTATCAGCAGCCAGAGCACTTTTAGATGCACGAAAGATTTAATATAAATATATTACAATAACATAAAATTTGTTTTACTATAAAATGTATTTACTACTTAACTCTAAGTGAGAGTTAGACTTCTAAGATCTAAGTGGCGCACCAATAAAAGTAATGCTGTAATATAAAATGTCATTAATATAGCATTAAACAGTAATGCCAACCCAAAAACTAATACCAACCTTTTCTCAAATAAATCTGCTTGTAAATAAAGATGAGTAAAATGTAATGTTACACTTAGGAAATGTAAATATTTTTTTTTCTTGTAAGTAATCCTTTCTGTTTATTTTTTTAAAGAATGAAATAGCAGGCAACAGAATATACTTATAAATAAATTTCTTTGTGAGCAATTTTTTCATCTTACCTTTAAAAGTGTAAACTTGAACGAAAAGTTAATTCTTTCCAATGTCTGACCTCCAACAGCTCTTGTATTAGCAAAAGGTGCCAGAATGACTGAGGCAGAGGTAGTATTCAGCAGGTTCTGACTGTTTCTGGAGAGCCGGTAGTGGACATTTTGAGCAGTTCGAAGAACTGGCAAATCCCACCTCTGACTGGCCCCACCCCTATCTATTCTCTGCCTCCTGAGTCCCAGCTGATCGGCTGGTTCTTCTTTTGTTCCCCTGCACAGGAGAAAGGAGCTGGAAAGCAGGTTAGTGGGGTGGGGAGGAAATGGGAATTTTGCAGTAACCTTACCTCAGAAGTGAGGAGAGAATGGAGATTTTACAGTATCCTTCCCCTGCCATGCACACTAAGCCATGCCCACTAAGCCACACCACGCCCACAGAACCAGTAGTAAAAAAATGTGAATCCCATTACTGGACTGAGGGGGTACAAAGGACCATAATGCTGAGATGATAGGGAATTGTGTATGCTTCCTGGCCTACCTTTATAATCCTCCTTGCCTATTAATGGTATATAAAAGAAGAGTACCAGTTTGGTACAATGGTTAAGGCATCAGGCTAGGAATTAGGAGAGTGTGAGTTCTAGTCTTGCCTTAGACATGAAAGCTGGGTAATTTGGGGGCCAGTCACACAGTTTCTCAGTCCAGCTTAATTCTTTCCAATGTCTGACCTCTAACAGCTCTTGTATTAGCAACAGGTGCCAGAATGACTGAGGCAAAGTTGTTGTGGGATAAATAGGAAGCAGAAAGAGTATTACGGTATGTATCAAGTTACTTTTGTTATAATGAATGTGGAATAAATACATAAAATAAAGATGCAGCTCCTAGGAGTTAGCTTCTGCACATGGAATAGGGAAAGGATCCTATTTTAACCTTCACTTGTAGAAGAAAATGGTCATCTATCCATTTGGTGGCACCAACTTTCATAGTTTTTAACAAACAGGCTAACATAGATTGCAGAAATTATGTCCAGAACGTCTTGGTTTAGGAGCAAACATTCATTCTAATGTCCCATTAAAACGCAAACCAAGACTCTGTGTGGTCATAAGGCCCTTTAGTCTGCAAATATCCACTGTGTCCCCTTAACAGAAAAAGGTAGGGATTTTTTCTTTCTTTCTGTGTTCAGTAAAGAGTAAAAGGGAGGACTTGCTAGGCATATGCCTGACATCAAAATACATTTAGCAGAAGCACAATGGGTAATGCTGTTAATGCAAAAACATTTTTGGTATTTCAAGAAACCATTAGATGGCATCAGGGGAAGGTTGGAGCTCTAAAAAGGAATGAATCTTGACAGGCTGTACTAACTGCTTCTTTCACCAGCCTGTGTTTTTCCTGGACAACCCTGGAACTGGAAGTAATGAATTCAGATTTCCTCGTGAGTGATTGTTTCAAAGAGATGAATAATACCATTCCATCAATGCACCATTTAAGGGGAATATATTTGCTATTATTTCCACATCTAAAAATTATGAGCCTGGTTCTCCCTGCCCTGAATTCCTGCTAGGTGATATCATGCCAACCCTGAGCATCCTTTAGCCTGATGCACCTTATTTCTTCAGGATGGATGTAAACAACTCTCATGCCTGTCAACCTGGCTAGTCATTTTATATTCTGTTCTTTCTCTATTTTTTTTTTGTCCTCCTTAGTTTGGAAACGATCTCTGGGAGTGGTTAATCTTTTAAAGCAACATTATGCATTGTAATACCAAGGGTATCCTTCAGTGTAATAATCCTCCAATAAGGCAAGCAATATTAAAATGCTGTGGAAGCCCTGGGGACATGGCGTTTTTCCAGCACAGGAAAGTAGAGAGGATTTTTTTCAGTAAAGAAAAGGATGTTGTATCTAATCCCATCAGTGAAAAACAAACTAAATATTTATGGTGAAGAAAAAAGGATGAAGGATCATAGACAATAAATGTTAATGGAGAGTAAAACAGTCCCTCTTCTAAAAATTTCATGCAATGCATTTATATGAAGGACAGTATTATAGTGTGATGCTTATTTTACAAAAGAGCTAGTTAATTAACTGTAGCACTTAAATATGGATATGTTCAGATCTTTTCGGACTCAATGGTGCTAAAATTTGGCATTCAGTTGATGTAACATTTCCATTTTGAATATCCTTATTCCACTTCATTTTAAAGAGCAGCTCTATCAAAATAGTCACAGAAAACAAGGTTCTGGTAGGCACAATTCTTTACCTTATCTTAGATTTGCTTTTGTTCTTCTGATGACTTATAAGGATTAACAAGTAAGAGTTCACATGTATTTTAGCTCTGTCAGACAGAGATCTCTGACTGGTGAGATCCACTGATATTATAATTACTATTTACATAAACACATTTTTTTTTCTTGAGATACGGGGTTTCACATATACAAGGTTGTCAGTGTAACTTGAGCACATTCTAAGTGTAGGTCAAAACTGCATGTTTTAGAAGAACAGATATCTTAATGCCATTTGAGCTGTCAGTGGTCAAATATGTTTCTTTATACAGTGGAATACAGTCAACTGTAGACTGTGAAACACTTCTCTCATTCATTAGTATGGGTTCTCTAGCAAAGGGTGCTTCATCCTTTGTGAACTATTGTTAGGAGCTGCGGTGATGCAGAGGTTAGAATGCAGTATTGCAGACTACTTCTGCTGCGTGCCCTCTGCCTGCAGTTTGGCAGTTCAAATCTCACCAGGTTCAAGGTTGTCTCAGCCTTCCATCCTTCCGAGGTTGGTAAAATGAGGACCCAGATTGTTGGGGGCAATATGCTGACTCTGTAAACTGCTTAGAGAGGGCTGTCAAAGCACTATAAAGCAATATGTGCTATTGTTAAAGAGAAAACAGCAACCTTTTTTTCCAGTAGAAAGCACATTTCATCACAGGTAATCTGTTATGGGCGAATGGAAAGTAAAGCTGACACAAAGATTACATGGGATCCATGAACAGTACATACAAAAGTGGGGGATTCATATCACCCATGTTTTATTGTACCTCGGTACTCTCTTTTTGAATAATACAATGGAAGTCTAGACAGCCTTGTTAAAATCCCAGGTTTTTGAGGTGAAAAAAACAATCAGACTTAGATAAATCATTTCAGATTCTCCCCCCTTTAATATAACATATACAGTAAGTTGCATAAAGGAGGAAGGGTCCATCATATCTCTCAACTGCAGCACAAGCATTTCCTGGAAACTGTGTTTCATATCATGCCCTGGTGACATTGCCTTTATGTCATCTTCAGACTATAGTTGAGGAAGATTAAAGTCATCTTTGGTTGTTCCAGCTTTAGAGTAACATTTTCCTTCATGTCCCCACTACCCCTCACTCCCATTTTTTTTTTTTGTTATAGGTATAGCTGTAGGTTCCAGTTGCTAATCTATCCAGTTCTTACTGGTCATTTTAGGCATGCTCCTCCCCTCCAATCATTAGGCTGATGGAGCATGCCCTTCCCCTCCAATCATGAACATGTCCCTCCCCCTCCAATCATCACCCTCCTTGTCTCTTTCAGCTTGGGCTGCAAGACATCCAGCTTCTGTGGTGGCTCCAGCTTTTGTAACTGTCTACCTAGCATTTCCTAAAGAGTTTTTTTCCAGAGAAGAACATTAGCTGCTAATAAACATGGACACAAATACTACATCTGCATTTAAAAGCTGGAACTGCTGATTTCTTGTTGGACAATAGGGTACACTACACATTTCCCACTGCCTTTGCCAGCAAGGGTTTTGATTGGCCATACTTTCCCCTGTTTTTATTTCTTCATGAGAATTGTTGATGTGGAGAGACCAGTTTTGTCACTCCACTCTGGCTGCCCATTCGAAGTGGTAGAATGACTTTTGCCTCCAGAAGTTTTGGGTGCTCTAGGTTTTTAAGAAGAGATTGGATAGCCATCTGCCTGAAATTGTATAGGGTCTCTTGCTTGAGCAAGGGGTTGGACTAGAAAACCTCCAAGGTCCATTCCAACTCTGTTACTCTTATTCTGGTGCCTCATTACTGATCGCTCCATTCCATTTCCCTGTACATTCTTCCTGAGATTTATTTGTTAAACTATTTTGGAAAACAACTTGTAGTGTTTGTTCAGAAGAGCCCTAGACTCATGCTTTTATAAACACATAACTAAAATTGCTTAACCTCACATTATAGACAGTGGTGGCGATTGTTTTCTTGCTGAAGGGCAAGAAATTACATTGTGGAACCAGAATCAAAGCTAAGGGAATTCAGCAATTGCTTTCCTTAACCTTATTTACATTCCTTAATTTGATCTGATTTTCTATATAATCTGTCTGGTCACCAACAGTAAACTCTGAATGGACAGCACATATTTTTCTGCAAGCATAATAACTTTTCAGTGTGATTGTCTATTTGCGTTAAATGATAATTCTTACAAGAGATAAAGAACTGCTTTGGAAAGTAGGTTTGAATTTAGATTAAAGGCGATCCACAATTCTAGAGCGGCAAATTTCCTCTTTAATGCAAAGGACAGAATCAAGCCTATTTCATAAACATTTGACCTACTTTATACCTACTCATTCTGCTGTTTGCAAAAGCAATACAGAAATGATTATTTTTATTTCTTTGCTCCATGGTGCTACCCCATGTCATCTGGGTATTACAAACTATAATCAAGCTGGCCTGTTTTCATCTATGGACAGCTGGAATGTTATCATTCATTTCTTTGGGATACAGAACCTCCTCATCCATCATTTTTTGACATTTGCAGATTGCAATGCAGCAATTAGTTTTGTTTCTGAAATTTATTTAGCTGGTTCAAAATTCCTGAAACTCATTTGCCAATTTGTTTTGTGTGTGCACAGACCAAGTGAAGTGTTGAAATATTTAGAAGATTTAGAAATAAATTTAAATTTTATTTCACTTTTTCTTGAAAATCTCAGTGGTCTCTGGATCGCATCATATTCAAACAGGTGAGTTTTCCTTTCATTTTTCTGGATGCTATCAAAACATTAACTTCTCTTTGTGTATACAGTCCTTGATACTTTTCCTGCTACTTCTGTAACAAGTTTAATTCAAAGAATGACTTTATAATATGTATAATTAGTTAAAATTACAGCACTAGTTCAATTATTCATTCTTCAGAAGTTGAAGATGTCACTGAAAAAAATTCTTGAGATCTTGTTGTGATTACATGTTTGTATCTACAAATACATGTATATTAAAAATATATACATATGTTTTATACATATATTTATATAAATGAATAATTGTTAGTATTAAAAAAATAACTGGAATAATCTACAGAAAAATTATGGAGTTGTCCATAATTTTATAGAAAAATCATGGAGGTATAGGAAATATACCTGCAGATAATAGTTTAGTAACCTTGGCTGATGTTTACAACAATACCAAATGTGACAGCTTTCAAAGCATTATGTATATTCTGAACGTTGTACATGTATAGCTGTGACAGCATGTCAGTTATAATTCTTGTAACAACAAGAAAAAGAGATTTATTTATAATCTTTCAAATATAGATTAAACTGGGTAAATGCTTCAAAATAAAATGCTTCTCTTCTCATTCCCATGGGCTGATGTGTGATACAAATAAAGACAGAAGAAATTTAATACTCCAAGGTATCCTTCTCGTCCTTAATAGTGTGTGAAATCATTTTTGTTAGGGTTAAACAGAGACAAGAAGGAAATTTCTTATCCAACAAAAATTAAACCTTAAGTACAAAGAGACTTAAGTTATACCAAATCACTGGGGAAAGAAGGAGGACTGTTATATAGTTGGTAGTAATGTTTTTGTCACACTTTTGTGCATTCCCCTGTGAATGTTTATCTAGCTTTCTTGATAATCAACACTATAAAGTTAAAAATGTATTTTTTTAAAAGATCTCATGCATGCAGGTGCATTCCAAAGGATTGCTGGTATGTGTTCCCCAGGATTGTGAATCTCCCAAGCTAATAGTGTGTGCCTAAAATAGAAAGTGAGAATGAGAGTGTGTGTTTCTATGGTGCAACTAATTATATTAGCGCAACTAATTAAAAGATAAAAACTTCCTTAATTTGAGTTTGTCTTCTGCTGATTGCATTGACTTTCCATTTTTCTTTTCATGGGTTAGAGTTAGGGTTACTGTTGTCTTTTATTTAAAAAAATGCTCAGTGTGAAGGCATATATAATTTTGGCATGGCGATTAACCATCTATCTACTCTTCCCTACCCTAGAAAGAGTGCAGAGAAGAGCAACAAAACTGATAAGGGGTCTAGAGGCTTATGATGAACTGTGTGATGAATGGTTAAGGGAACTAGGTATGTCTAGACTATCAAAGGCAAGAGAAGAGAAGGACGAGCTGTCTTCTGGTATTTAAGGGGCTATCATTGTCATAGGGAGGCGGAGAGGGTCAAATTATTCTCCAAAGCAGCTGAGGAGCTAAAGACAAATTTCCTGACAGTAAGTACAATAAAAGAACAATTAATCAACAGATCAGCTTGCCTCTCTGAGTTGTGGGTGGTCCATTGCTGGAGGTCTTCAAGACAATATTGGACAACAATTTCTCTGGGTTGCAGTAAGATCTTTGCCAGGGGATTAGACTAGTATTTCTCCAAGGTCTCTTCTAGTCCTTTGACACTATGCTAGAATTACTATGATAAATCATTCATTCTTAGGAACATTTAGAAAAGTGACTAAATTCTGAAATTCCTAACACTTTTATTAATTGATGTAATTAATTGAAATTAGACTGTTTTCAGTCTCTGTGGAGTCTAGATTAGAGAGTTATTTGTAACTTGCTGTGATCTAGGATGTGTAGGATTGTTGTGATTGCTAAGTAATGAACTAACAAACATGCCTCGAATTTTTACAGCGTTTTCATAATATTTTGGATTCAGCTATTTATTCCAAATTTGAAATGCTTCTAAATATAATTAGGGAAGTTTGTTGTGGGAACTTCTTTTTCTATGTATGGACATTACACAAAATTCATTCCATTCCACCATCAGATCTGAGGACAGGCTGATTCCAAAGCAACCTGTAACCATTTAAAAGAATTCCAAAGTTGCTCTGCTGAACTGAGCTCCATATCTCATATTAGGGTGATGAAAGAGGTGAGAAACATTTGGAAGTTGAAATCCATTCTCATTCTTTGGTTCTCGGCCCTTAAGCCCATGTCACACTGCACCAACGGATGCAAAGAGGATGTAAAACAGACAAAAAAGCTTGCCATCCGTTGGGGAAAATGCGATGCATCCATTGTTGTTACTCACTGCTACGTTTTTTCATACTCTCTATCTTGTCAGCATCCGTCTACTGTGATTTCAATCCGCTCAAAAGTTTTGAGCTGCACAAAACTTTTTGAGTGGATGAAGAATCCAATGCGTCCGTTCTACATCCGCTATGCATAGGGAACATCTGTTATATGTTCGTTGTCATCCGTTATGCATCCGCTATATCCGTTAGGTATCCGCTGCACATCCGCGCAATCTCAAATCCACTCCATTGAAAATGGACACAGGGAGGAAGCGAAACGGACGTGGAACGGACACACAGCGTTAGTAGCATGACGTTAGAAAGGATGAAAGCGGATGCAGCTTGGACACAAAGCATTACAATGGAAAAAACGTTCTAATATGGGACATATCTCGGATTCTTTTAGGATTCTGAGGACTGCCTGCAGGATGTGAAGACACCTAGCGAAAAACCGACATCTCCTATAAAAGGGGAGGAAATCACTGGATTTCACTTCAATCCAGCAGCCCTGGTATGCAGATACCTCGTTCAGCCGTGTCGTTGCTCTTCAGCAGCATCCATCTTCTTACACATGGATCTGCGCACGGCTCCTTTTGGTAGCTGCCATGCATTCAACACCAGATAACCCAAGCCCTCTTTCAGGCCTCTTTCACCTTTTCTATGGGAAGAAAAGGAGGTGGCAGAAGTGTCATGGGGTCCGACGATTGGATCGGAGAAGAGTGAGTATTGGAGTCTATGACAATGCTGATGGTGGCTGAGGACGAGACACTGTGATTCCAGAAAGCTTTCATAAGGATCCGCAGCCATGTTTGATGAAATTGTGGGCATCCGTCTGAGACCAAGGTGACCAAGCAGGCACCAATTCCATCCCAGCCTGGACCTGGACTGAATGTTGGCACTGACCTTCGCACCACTGGCCTCCGGGACCACATACAGGAACATGCAGTAACGGCTGGAAGGTGCCACACAACAACCTCAGATTGGTCAGCGAAGTGGTTCAGACCATCATCGAAGAATACCTGGGAGGAGCTCCTCCAGTGTCCCCCCTGAACAAAGCTGGACGGAACACTTGAAGACATGTGATCAGAAGTGGAACTTCCCCACACCGTTGGAAGCCATAATGGAAGACCGTGGGCCTTGCAAAGCTCAGCCAACTCAGGGTCCACTTTGATTCACAACTACAAGGCTTCTTCAAGCATCATCCTCTTCGCCATGTCGACTGTTGACTCACAAGTTCATGTGACATCGATGTTTCAGGCAAACGGGTCAGCTTCAGATGCCCAGATATACAACGCCAGTACCTACAAGGCGGGCTGGAATGCTAACCTCATCATGGGATTCACGATCCAGACCCCTGCCCAACGACACACAAATGTGCCCTACTTCATCATGGGTATGATGCCCTCTCGCCTCAGATAACCTACCTCATGAAGCGCCTACATCTTCCAATGGCCATCACCCAATGAAGAGAGGATCTTCTACTACGGTCTTTCCAGGGCCAAGACGGGTGTGGAGAACGCCTTTTGGCATCCTGGCCAACAGGTTCCAGTACTTTCACCACCATTGCAGGCAGTCATTCCACGGCCATGAGGCAGCATAGCATCGTGGAAGCTTGCTGCATCCCTGGCACAATCTCATGCGCACCCCACCCAGTGTTGCAGAACAACAGAGCTGTGGACCGTCAAGAAGGGATGGGACATGGAACTGGAATGGAGGCAAGGGCGAAATGATCGACATTGTTGAGTACCAGCCCCAAACAAGCTTCACGTTGAATGGAAGAATGCGTGCAACCTCCTGAAACACTGTGCAACTCCCCATGAGCGTGGGAGTGGCCAAGACAGGATGTATATGCTTAATGATGCTTCCTTCAGCCTGTTCATAACACTGATTGAGATTGCTGCCATGATGTTGATGGCCCTTACAAGAATAAGGGCCATTAATAAAGATTTTGTTTATGTTGGAAATTATTGATTCAATGAATAACATTGTTTTTATAATAAAGGGCCCATTAGGTTGTGGCACCTGGAGGTGGACCATAGCAGTCCCACTATGCTTGCACTGGACGGCTTATCTATCCACACAGCTATTTACCCATCCCACATCTTTTACCCATCCCAAGTATCCCTGCCATCCGACACTTCTTACCCACACAGTATCCTGCCCATCCCAAGCTTTACCATTTCCACAGGTATCCCTGCCCATCCCATAGACATGCAAAGGCGTTAACCATGTTCAAACTTCCACCAAGACTTTCATTAAATATAAAAGAAATGGACCCAGGTCGTAAGCAAAAGATAACCTTTATTTAAATAACAGTTAAGTAGAAGTGTAGGACTTTATTTAAAAAAGCAAAAGAACCAAGAAAAGGTCCCAGCAATAGAAAGTAAACAGGTAACAACTCAGTCCTCTGGCATATGATTCTCAGTCACTCGAGGCATGTCCATTGGTCTCAGTGTAAAGGGACAGGACTGTGGAGTGCATGGCTGGATGCTGTCGAGCGCCATTCGGTGCCTGCCCGAGAGGACATCAGAGATGGTGGTGATATCAGAAGCTCTCAGAAAGGTTGGCTCAGGCCCAGTTGAGTTGAGAGCCCTTTCATCCAGACCTGGGATGTCAGCACAGGACCGATGACAGATTTCTGAGGCCGGGCTTGGGCATGTGGGGTGGAGGAAGGGGATGTAGTGGGATGTCTGTGTATGCAGTGAGCAAGGTGAGAGCATCTGTGGCATGTGAGAAACATCTTGCGTCGGTGGATCTGTGGCATCAATGCATCTGTGGCGTCGTCATCGTGCATTGGTGGATCAGTGCATCATGCATCTTGGGTGTCGGGTGGCAGCTCTGTGCATCTGTGCATTGAGGGTATCAGTGTATCGGTGGCATGCGAGACCTGTGCCTGGACTGGAAAGCTGCCTTGTGCTGCTGGAACTCCTGGTAGCCATACTTGTAGGAGGGCGGTTGAAAGCCTGGAAGGGCTGTGACATCGGCCTGGGTGGAGGAAGCAACCTGGAGTGGGTGGAGAGGTTCAGCTGGCTGAGAGGTGGTGCAGCAGCGCCCTGATCCTCCCTTTCATCACCTGTACTGCGCCTCGGCGTCCATGAGGGTCGGTCACGAGGTGAGGAAGGGCTTCGGTTGAGGATGAATTCTCGAAGCTGTACCACTGAGAAGGAGATCTCCGCTGGTCTTGATGGTGTCCATGATCGGCCAGCAAGACATTGTGGGCTTCTGTTCCTCCGGCTTGCCTTCTCTGCCTGCTTTCTGTGGAGGGAGCTGAGGTGGGTGTGGTTGCGTTCCCTGTGGTCCTGCTTCTTCTTGCTCCATGTGTGTGAGAGAATCCATGTCCTCCGGCATAGGTGCTGCAGCTGTCGGGCGTCTCTGTCCGGGTGCTCTGTGACACCTGCCCCGACACGTCACGTCTCCTGGCCAGAAGGCTGTCCTGTCTTGTGGCTGGCCTGAGAGTGAGGGTAAGGACAGGGATGCTCCTCGGTTGGTGGCCTCACCCTCCAGGAAGCTGCACTTTGCCATGACAAAATAGTCTCCCGTCGGTGAGCTTGACTGCGGCCTAGGCCAGACTTCTTCAGCTGCAGCTTCCCGTACCAGGTGTTTGCATATGCTTCCACCACCCAGAGGAGGACATCTGAAATGTACCAGCTCCTCCGTTCTTCTTGTCTCTCAAGCCGCCTGTTTCCGCTTGGTGTCTCGATTAGAGCCTGCCTTCCTCCACATATACTCGTTTCTCCCTCAGCCAGTCCAGCACCTCCTCCTTCATGCTCCTCTGCGATGAGAGTACTGTTTCCTCTCTCCCTTCTCCTTTTCCTTGGCCTTGCCTCTTCTCCCTCTGGCAGCCTCGCATTCATAGCTTTCAGGCTTTGGGTGGTTCACCACCGCAGGCCAGCAGGAGAAAACAGCAGAGAAGCAGCAGGAAAAGCAGAGAAGAAGCAGCAGGAGAAGCAGCACCAGCACCAGCAGCGAGAAGCGACAGCAGAGGAGCAGCAGAGCAGCACCAGCAGCAGAAGAAGCAGCAGCAGCAACAGCAGCAGAAGAGCAGCAGCAGCAGCAGCAGCAGCACAGCAGCAGAGTCAGCACCGGGGTGGATGTGGATGCGATATCCTCTTGCCAGGCTGCAAGAAGATTGGCACAGCTTCCTCTTCCTCTCCCATGGTCTTTGATGAAGTGTCTGTTGCAGCAGGCTTTCCTCTTGAATGGTGACCTGGCTTGCGACTGGCCTCCTTTTATATCTTCGAGGCTGACGCAATGCATCCTCCCCGCATGCCAGTGATCCACTAGGCATGCGAGCTACGCATCCACGCGCATCCGAACACATCCGCGCATCCGCTGAGCATCTGCTCTGCATCCGCATGTATCTGCTATGTATCTGCTACGCATCTGCTCTGCATCCGCTTCATCCGCTACGCATACCTCTTCCGCTACGCGTCCGCTTTGCTATCTCCCCGGAAGCCCCTGCCGATGTCCACTGCTTCCATCCGCTTCCATCTGCTAGGCTTCTGTTAGCAATCCTTTTACATTCCGGCGATACTCCTCCCCCCGTCGTTGTTGTCGCTCTGTTTATTGCAAATTGGGGCACTTTTGAAGCGGATAACAACGGATTGCGAAAAATTTTGCTCGTCCGCTGTGTCCTTTTTACATACGTTTTGCATCCGTCGGGCGATGTGACCTGGCCTTAAGATTTTATGCAGTATCTCTATGTATTTCATTATTTTTTCCCCAGGGAAGCTGAGGATAATCACATCATGGATGGAATATTGATGGAATCTGGAGGGTGAATTAAGACTTTCACCAGATCTGATACAGTGTGACACTGTTCTATTAAGACAGATATCATCCATTTTTCATGAAGGAAAAAGTGAGGAGCTATCTTCCTTAGTAATCTTCACATTGAAATTGCCAAACATCATGGATACAATTATGAGGAATAGTAGTGAGCCTGAGTTATTCTGGAGAAATGGACATCACAGAACATGCTTTTCTTCCCTGACATTGATGATGCTACCTAGTTGGGTAATGAAATGCCTGCAAAAACAACAGCAACTCCAGGCTCAAAGTACATGAACCGCACATGTTTTTTTTTTCCTTTACTCTTCTTTGATAGAGGCATTCAAACCAAATTTATCCTCCCTTTCATCAACAGACATCTTTGCTATGCCCAGGTGAAATCACATTTACTATAGCACAAACACATGGATAGGTTTTACACACTAGCATGTAAGTTGTGCCAGTCCTTGATAGGGTAAATTCGTGTTGCATAGATGTATTTTAAATAATTTTAGATATTATCAATTTTATGTAATTTTAGTTTATATCACTTTAGATAAATTTCAGATGTCATCACATTTTTTATTTTAGATGTTGTCATATACACACATACACATATATACACATACACTCTCTCTGAATGTGTGTGTTTTTATATATAAATAAATAAAATACACTCTCACACAACAGTTATATCTTACATAAAGATTGCTCCTTTTGGACTTTATTCATTGGCTCTAGTCAGGTTGCTTTATAGATGTACTTTAATTATTCAAATTTTATTCACTATTTCATAGATGGATTTAGAAGTGTTCATAGGTCACTCATGCACACACATTTTGTACTGGTCTAAGATTGTAATAAATTGACTGACTGAATCTGAGGCAGGTAAATCAGTGTGAAGAAAAATTATAGTTCCCAGGTTCCTTTTTAAGGAACCTGTAATGATTACTGGTAATCCTCAATTTATGAGCTGTTGCTTAGCAACCATTGAAAATTATGATGGACCCCCTCAAATGTACTTCTGATTCAAATGCAAAGTTCTGATTCTCCTTTCCTGCCCATCGTTATGTGGATCCATTTGGGTTGTTTATCAGGTGCTTTGCATTTACAAGTGTTTGTAGCATCCCACAGTCATGGTGCTGCAATTTATGACATGTTTTGTCAGAAACCTATATTTACTTCCAGTTTCTGACAAAAAAACCCCCACCCATTGAAGACATTGGGTTTACTTAATGACAGCCACATTAACTACTGAATTCACCTTTTCAGTACCCAGAAATGTCAAATCAAGTTGGTCACACGGGCACCTTGATTTATGACAGAAATTCCAGACACTACAGTGGTTATAAGCTAAAACAAGAAAACTGTCTGTATAAGTTATTATCTAGAATACAGTATTTCACAATATACCTGGAAATTAGGAGGACTGCTTCATTCATGTTTGTTTCTGGACCTTGTTGCTCAATTATAATTGCATTTTAGTAATTGATGAACATCAGTGATGTTCCTCATTTTCCTCCTTTCCTGCTTAGTGAGGAAAACAGTTATCCTTGAGTCTTTAACTACTGTATAGAGGCTTGTACACTATATAGCAATTTCCTCATTTCTTCAATTATGTACATGGGTCTCCTCATACCCTGCCCCCCAAACACCCAGCCATCTGCAAAGATTAGAATTTGTTGTGACCTGTGAAGGGAAGGATAGATAGTTTGCACTGCAGGGCTTTGAAGTGTAGGTTTGTCATTTTTAATTCCACCATTACCTTCAAAAAGAGAGAAGGACAGGAAACACTGGCCTTTATAGAAAGACTGACTTAATTTCCTTTCTCTTTTCTGTGTACTTGTGTAAGAATGCAGGAATAGTGTCTCACTCCACCTCAGATGATAAAAAGGCCAGCCAGGTTGAAGACATTCGATACTTACAAGTTCTGCATTAATGTAATAAATGTTATCCCTGAAAGGGATTAAAGGAGTGTTTTATTTTGATATGAACTTTCATTAGGCTAGATTATTATTCCACTTCTAAAAATATGTTTATCTGCACTTATCTATAGGTCAGTCTGAACAAGTGAGAAACCTGATATAAGTTACCTGAGACTTTGCGTTACTTATCTACTTGCATTTCTTATGTATTTTCAAACTGCTAGGTTGGCAGAAGCTGAGACAAGTAATGGGAACTCACTCCATTATGTGGTGCTAGGGATTCAAACTGCTAAACTGCTGACCTTCTGATCAACAAGCTCAGTGTCTTAGGCACTGAGCCACTTCATCCCTCTAAAAATGGGTAGGGGGATCCAAACACAGGAACAACAGAGGAGTGGGGCAAAACTTCCAATCCTGCTCTCTCAGGGATTGTTATGCTTTTTTCTCTGCCCATCAGAAGCAGTGCTGGCTAAAGTCATCAGGAGAAATATAGCCATCAATACTGTATTCCAACAGAAAATCAGTAAAGTAGTTTTTCCACAGTCCCAGCAGATTAAAACTCAATCCACTCTGAAGAACTGAAAAAGCTTTTTGGATGAGAAGCTAAACATCTTCAGGGAAAAAACAAAGAAAGTCCAATTGCCTCTTGAAAAAGTATATTTGGGACATTATCTATGCACTGGTCATCTCCTGTTTAGGATATTATAACTCATTCTATGAGAACAAGCTGGAAGGAAATCCAAAAATTGCAACTGATCCAAAATGCAATGTCCAAAATTAGTTTGGGGCACTTAGTGTGTTCTTGCTTGAACTGCTCTGACTCCTGGTAGATTTCCAATACAAATTCAAGGAGTTGGTAACATAAATCCCTAAGTGGTTCCTCCTACAGTACTTGAAGGAATGGTTTTCCATGTACATTATATCATGGGAGCTATGATTAATTGCAAACCTTGCAAGGAGGCCACCTGGAATTTCCAAAGCCTGGGCATCTTAGTAACAACCCAAGAGGTATGGAATTTCCTCTCTCTAATAATTCAAACTGTCTTTGCTTTAACTTGTGTTAAGAAGAATTTTAAAACTTTCTGTTACATTGTAATCTTTCCCCCCATAAAATATCTGAATTTTAATGGAACAAAAATTTATTACCAAAATATATAAATATTTATTAGACTTTAAAATAGAAGAGAAAAGAAGGAATGGAAAAATGGAAAGAAGATGCACAAGAAGGGAGAAGTTCTTTTGGCTTCTTGCCCAGTGTTCAAATTTCTCTAGAATGGAGATCCTGGAACTATGAGAGAGCAACAAGGTAACCGCCTTGCAGAACAAGAAAAAGACTGGGACACAGAAAGAAGCCAAATCTTTTAACAATCAAATAATTTTAAGTGGGGGGAAAAAGCAAAGGTGGGAAGAGAGAGTGAAAGGTTTTTAAGACAAGAAAAAGACAACCAAAAGAGAAGGACAACTGGTTGAAAGATAATGGCCACTATAATATAGAACAGCCAACAGAGAAGAGGAAATTACCAGGATGATGAAGTGTAGAAGGGTAGGGAGAGACAGAAAAGGGGAAAACAAGGGAGGGAGGAAGAATAGAGGAAGAACGGTAAGATATGAGAAGTGTGTAAAAGACAAGAATACAGAATCGGAGAAACAGGGGAAAAAATATGAGGTTGTAACCATAGTTTGTTAGAGATAATGTGTGAAAATTTAATTGTAAAGGATTCGGCAAAGCAAACCAGTAGACGATAGCAATTGTTATAGTGTACAGATAAGAAGTAATTTCAGCAAATATGGATGTGGATGGCCAAAAATACTTTCATTGTAATGGTATGGATGTTTGATTAAGTTAGAATACAGATGAATTAAAATGGATTCGAGAGAATTAGAAAGGGAAATTTTTTCCATTATTGTATGATTAGATAAAAGATTGTAAGATAAAGAACTTATGGGAAACAAAAGACCTAACCATGAAGAAGTTATATAATTGTTCCCGAGGAGTAATGGATATTCATTGAAAAGAAATGTTAAAGATTGCATTAAAGGGTTTAAGCATATTAATGATCAGCAATTGAATTGAATGGAATGGGTGTTTATTTAACATAATATATATATATTTGTTTTTTAAAAATAGTAGTGTCTATTTTTTAAGAATGTTCCAAGGCGAAATCCAATTGGAGTTATGTATTATATTTGATCATATAATCTTAAAGCTATTACATTGAGCTTAAATTAAGAGGTTTGAATGGATAAAAATTAAGGATGATAAAGGCGTATACTCTAATTGGTAACTAGGAGGGAAAAAAAATTTGAGCGTAATAAAAATAAGGACAATTAATATGACAGATTGGAAACAGGACACGACAATAAGATATAACTATAATGGTTTATTCTGAATTGAGATAGAGATAATTAAAACAAAGTTGAAAATTCAATAAGAGTGGGAAAATTCTAGTAAAATATACAATAGTATATAAGCATATGGGAACCTAGTAATACTAAAATGATGCATGATAATTATCGACCCGCTTTCCTGTCATCAAATATATGAAGGAGGGAGGAGTGTAGAAATACCTGGGAACCTGACAATAAGTTTTCAAAAAAGATGTTTTATTTGTATTTTGTCTTTGTGAAAACCCAAATAATTTTTTTCAAAAAAAATAAAAATAAAATGGAAGAGGAAACAGTGAAAGGTACAATGATTGCATCGGCACAGAACTTTACCACATGTGGTGGTTATGCCCCGAGACCAGGACATTCTGGACCCAAATTAAAAACTGGCTACAACAGATTACTGGTTACCAGACTGAGCTCAGACCGGAAACCTTTCTACTAGGAATCATCAAAGATCAAATACCAAAAGAAGTAAAACACTTACTGCTGCATATTACAATAGCTGCCAGAATAGCCTTTGCACAAGTATGGAAAACCCCCAATGTTCCTAATGAAGAATTAATAATACATAAAGTAAAGGCTAGGTCACATCGGCCGACGGATGCAAAACGTATGTGAAAAGGACACAGCGGACGAGCAAATTGTCCATCTGTTGTTATCCACTCTCAAAAGTGCCCCAAATTTGAATAAACAGAGCAGACAACAAGGGAAAGGAACGGACATGGGGAGGACGTAGCGAGGATGTTAAGTGGATGCTCAACAGAAGCCTAGTGGATGGAAGCGAATGACACATCCACAGGGCTTCCGTGGGAGAACAGCGAAGCGGATGCGCAGCAGAAGGAGTGGATGCAGAGTGGATGCTGAGCGGATGACGCGGATGCATCACAGACGCCAAGCGGATGCCTAGCGGATGCCTAGTGGATGCAAAGCGTTCACTGCGCATGTGGAGAGGATGCATTGCGTCAGCCCCGCGGATATAAAGGGAAGCAGTTCGCAAGCAGGTCACCATTCAGAGGAAAGACCTG
>BHFT01004704.1:0-28885 GCA_004320025.1 Laticauda laticaudata
CTGAAATTTTGCTCATCCGCTGTGTCCTTTTTGCATACGTTTTGCATCCGTCGGCCAGTGTGACCTAGCCTTTAGGTTGCTTTGATTATTGTAGCATGAGAGCAGTACAATATGAGAAAACATGTTGAAATATGAAACCCATTAACAAACTTATGAAGGACATGCACCAAAGGAAACTATGTGAAAACACATAAGAAAAGTGAAGCATGGATTATCAAGAAGCAAGTATTCCCTAAAAGGAAAGGCAGATTGATTCAGATTTGACCCAGCTGGGTTTGCTTCCTCGCATGGATGGGAAAGGCAAGAAGCAGGGAAATGACTGGTCAAATATTTTAGTAATCATTGCTCCAGCCAGTGGTGGGATTCAATTTTTTTTACTACTAGTTCTGTGAGCGTGGATTGGTGGGCATGGCAAGGAAAGAATACTGTAAAATCTCCAATCAGAGTTGGTATTTGCCGGTTCTCCGAACTACTCAAAATTTCCACTATCGATTCTCCAGAACTGGTCAGAACCTGCTGAATACTACCTCTGTTCCAAAGATAGGAATGGATGAGTTTGGACTCTTAGGTGCAAGATTGGGTCTGTTGCCAACCCATTATGATCCAAATTGGGATTTTTGAATTTGGCTCAATAAATTGTGGGTGTAATATAGGCAAGATGTAGGTTAAGCTGCAGTGACAAATTGTCCTCAGTGTGGTGCCCAGCCTTGGCAGTACCTATAATGGAAGGCAACTCAAATCAAAACAAATGGAAATTTAATCATTTTCACAAGTTACAATAACAGAGAATTCAATACATACAATCTACAGCAGAATAATTTTAAGAAGTACAACTGTATCCTTGTTGACTTCCACATGAACTATGATAATGAATGCACTGCATCTTTAACAGCACGAAGAAGGATTAATTATGTCCCATGATTTGGAACACAGTTTCTATTGATGCAATCTAAAATTACAGTTAATTTTTTGGCAATCCTAGCTTGCTGCTTACTGAAATTCAATTTAATTAAATTTAGCTACTAAGATTTTTCCCAAGTATTCAATGTTTTTATCTTCATGTCATATTAAAAAAAATCATTCTTCAGTGGTAACTTTTGGAAGTAATCTGAAGGTTGTACACAAATTTGTGTGGAATAATGCACAAGACTCTCATTATATATAGCTGCTCTAATCTAGAGGGTCTCCAACCTTGGATTCTGGATGTTGAAGTCCTCCAGTCTTAAAGTTGCCAAGGTTGGAGACCCCGCTCTAGTCCACTGTTTGTCTTGAACTAGCCTGGTTGATCCATTCCATCAAAAAGGAGAAAGGGTTAGAAGTGGAGAATATTGCTCTTTTTAGTTTTCTTTTCTTGAAGCCCAGGGGAAATCTTAAGTTAGGGAGAATGGAAATAGACACTGTCCCATGAAATATTTTTTTTATAGTGTTTAGCCTACTCTGGTGCCATTCTTGAAAATCAGCCCAGTTGGATTAAATTAAGTGAAATTTATTCTGAATAAACATAAATATGATTGTTTTAGCAGTTATTTAGCTGTAACTGGATAATCAATTGTATTCTGATCTCAAGCATTTGGATCCTCAAATTTGGAAAAAAAGAATAACCATAAGACCAGACAAACACTACCAAGGCAAACCCTCCACTCCTTTCTAACAATGATGATGTTATCTAGTATGGTAATGAAACATCTGTGGGAAAACAACCAATTCAGAGAGCTTCAAAGCCTCCACAAGAAAATAAGTCCTAGCTATCTTATGTCTTTTTTTGTTCTCTTCCATTTTATTGGAACAACACAACATAAGACCTTGAAAATATTCCCAAGTATTCTTGTGGAACCAGGAATTAAAGATCTAAGAGAGAAGACGGAAGAGGACACATTACAGAAGAACTTCACAGGACTTCTTCGTGGATTTTTGATTTATTTGTTAAAACTATGTATCTACTTCTTTTCAGTTTCCTCTTTTGATTTACATTCACCATTTTCTCCATCTGCTAGACCATTCAGGAAATCAACACATAATGTACCAATATTCAAATATCTAATATCATTTTAATAGCCATATGCTAAACAAACAAATTTAATAAATAAATTGAGCTAATAATAGATATGATTTCTAGAATTGATTTTTTAATTTTTAAAATAATTTTATTCATAAACATTTTGAATACGGTGTATTCTCAGGGTATACCAATTACAAGCAAAAAAATGCTCCTTATTGAATGGACTTTTTCTATTTTCACAGATATTCCAAGTATCCTTGGAGCTAGATTTGGTGCACAGGGCTCTTGGATTTGGCCAGCAGGGTCACTTTGGAAACAGCAAAAGATCAGCCCACGGTGCCTCTGCAATGAAAATGGCATACAGCTCTCCTGAGCTCCTTTTTTGCTGGCAGAAGTTTTTAGGAGGTTATCGTAACTGAAACCGGAGAGTGCAAAGGCTGTGCATTTTTTTGCTGGCAGAGGGTTGCAGGAAGTCATTGCAGCTGAAAAAAACTCAGGAGCCCGTTTTTGCTGGCAAAGTGCTCAGGCTGCCACAGGTGCCCCTGACACGAGTGGCCATATTCAACCTGGTCATGCACAACCCTGATGTGGCCCTCAGTGAAATAAATTTTGATACCCTGTAATTGATCGACTTGATTCTATCCTGGATCCAGTGTTTGGACACCTACCTCTGAACAATGTTGAGAGGTATTGTAAAGTGGTGTGCCATATGTGAAAGTGTATGTGTGTGTGTGTGTGTGCATGCATATGATTACTTCATATATGTGTTCCTTACAATGAGGCATCACAAAATACATACAATGTCATTATCAACTGAGAAAAATAGTTTGATAAGAAACATGGTATTAAAAAGTCTTTATAATAATAATACAATAATAATATTCTTTATTGGCCAAGTGTGATTGGACACACAAAGAATTTGTCTTTGTGCAAATGCTCTCAGTATACATAGAAGAAAAGATACATTCATCAAGAATCATAAGGTACAACACTTAATGATAATCATAGGGTACAATAAGCCATTAAATCACACTAGGAAACAGTCAATATAAATCAAAAGGATACAAGCAACAAAGTTACAGTCATAAGGCCCTGTCACACTGGCCGACGGATGCAAAACGTTTGTAAAAAGGACACAGCGGACGAGAAAAAGTGGTTCCATCCGTTGTTATCCGCTCTCAAAAGGGCAAAAATTTGCATAACCAGAGTGGACAACACGGAAAGGAACAGATGGGGGGAGGACGCAGGGCGTATGGAAAGCGGATGCTCCACGGAAGCCTCTGGATGGAAGCGGATGAGAGCAGATGGCACATCGCCAAGGCTTCCGGGGAGCGCAGCCAAGCGGACGCGGAACAGAAAGAGCGGATGCAGAGCGGACACCAAGCGGATGAAGCGGATGCACAGCGGAAGCCTAGCGGATGAAGCGGAATGCAGAGTGGAAGCCTAGCGAATGCCTAATGGAAGCCTAGCGGATGCCTAGCATTCACGTGCGCATGGCGGGATGCATTGCATCAGCCTCGCGGATATAAAGGGAAGCAGCTCCAAGCAGATCAACATTCAGAGGAAAGACCTGCTCCAGACACATTGAGCTGCCTGCCAGCCTGCCTGCCTGCCTGCCTGCCAGCCTAGCTGCCTGCTTGCCTGCCAGCCTTGCTTCCAGCCAGCCTGCCTGCCTGCCTGCAGCCTTGCTGCTGCCTGCCTGCCTGCCTGCCAGCTGCCTGCCAGCCAACCTGCCTGTCAGCCTGCCTGCCAGCCAGCCTGCCTGCCAGCCAGAACCCCACAACCCATGGGGAGAAGAGAAAGCCTCAGCCATCTGCTGCCAGCCCTGGCAAAGAGGGACAGGGCCACCTCCCACCCCCTGGCCATCACTCTGCTTCTGCTGGGGCTTCTGCAGCACGGGCTCGCTCTTCTGGGCTGGGCTTCTCTGCTTCTTCTGCTTCTGGAGGAGCTGATGATCTGCTTCTGACGGTGGTGCTTCTGCTCATGCTACTCTGCTGATGGTGCTTCTGGCGGTGGTGCTTCTGCTGGTGCTTACTCTGCTGATGCTGCTTCTTGCGGTGGTGCTTCTGCTGGTGCTCCTGGTCCTGCTGGTGCTCCTGGTCCTGCTGGTGCTCCTGGTCCTGCTGGTCCTGCTCATGCTCCTGGTCCTGCTGTCCGGTGCTGGTGCTGCTGCGCGCTGCTTTGGTGCTAACTCTGCTGCTGCGATCCAGGTCCTGCTGGTCCTGCTGGTGCTGCTGCTGGTGCTGCTGGTCCTGCTGGGTTCTGCTGCTGCTGGTGGTGTGGAGGGAGCAGCCCCTACAACATGGAAGCCCCTCTGATGAGGGCCCATGTGGTCCTGCCAAAGGGAGAAGAGGCAGAAGCGAGAACGGGAGAGAGGCAATACAACAACGAGAGGAACATGAGGATGAGGTGTGGAGTGGCTGAGAGAGAATGAGTATCTATGGCAGAAGGGACAACAGGCTCTATAAGGACACCAAAAGGAAGCAGGCTGCTTGGAGAGAGAAGGCGGAGAGCCTGTGGCTACACTTTGGAGGTGCTCCTCGCTGTTTGGAACCACATGCACACCTGGTACGGGAAGCTGCACTCAAGAAATCTGGCCAGGCCGCAGTCAAGCTGACGGACAGAGAGACCTACGTCATGGCCAAGTGCAGCTTCCTGCGAGGGTGAGATCCAACACCGAGAAGCAGCCCCATCTCACAACCCTCTCTCTCAGGCAGCCTGCTGAGAGCCAGTCCTCTTCCAGCTGAGAGTCAGCTCCTGTCTCCAGGCAGGTGTCTGTGGAGCATGCCATGACGGAGAACCCGTGGACACCTGTTCTAACCGTGGCGGAGTGCGTGGAGGACCCCCTGGCGCAGTGGGAGAAAGAACGGCACTTCCCCACAGTCCAACCCGCATCACCCCCAGCTCTACCTCCACAGAAAGGCAGAGAGCCAGACAGGAGGGGCAGAGCCACAACTGTCCTACTGGAAATAAGAGACACCATCAGGAGCAGCATAGATATCCTCTCTCAGCTGGAACACACCGACTCCTCATCCTCCAATGCAAGCCCTTCCTCACCTATGTGAACCAGACCTCATGGACATGGCGGAACCCCAGTACCAGGTGGTGAAGGACAGGATCACCGATCTGCTTCACAAACCTCCAGATCCAGATCAACCTGCTCCCACCCAGTCCAGGTTCTGCTCCTCCACCCCAGGTGGTGTCCCTCCCATTCCAAGGCTTTCCACAGGCCCTCACCTACCAGGGATACGGCTACCAGGAGGTCCAGCAGCACAGGCAGAAGCCCTTCCCAGTCCAGGCACAGGTTCATCGGACGCCACCATTGCCACCGGTTCCACTGATGCACGATGCCACCCACGCCACCAATGCCACCCATGCCAGTCCTCACCCAGCTGCAGACCGCGACAGCCCACTACACTGCTCCTTCCTCCACCCACAGCCAAGCCCGGCCTCAGTACATCTGTCGTTGGTACTGGGGCTGACACCCCATGGCATGGAGAAGGAGCTCTCAACATCACGGGGCTGAGCCAGCTGTCTGAGAGCTTCCTCAACACACCGTCCCCTGTTGTCCTCTCAGGGCCAGGCACCCCAATGGCGCTTCAGACCAGCACTCCAGCAGCAGCCACCTCCACAGCACCTGGACCTTCATCCCTGAGACTGGGCACACCTCTGAGTGACAGAGAAGAGTGCCAGAGACTGGGTGGCTACCTGTAGACTTTATTTGGACACTTGACTTGGTCATTTTTCTTTTACAGCTTGTTATTAATAAAGATTATCTTTGCTTCACACACTTACTTCATTAATTTTTGTAAATAAAGTCTTGGTGGAAACTTTTAAGAAATGGTTTAAGCCTTTCCATGCTTGTGGTAAGGATGGCAGTGGGATGGGCAGGGGATACCTATGGGAATGGGTAATAGCTGTGGGATGGGCTGGGATACCTGTGGATGGGTAATAGCTGTGGGATGGTTAAGATAGCAGTGGGATGGGCAGGGATACCTGTGGATGGGTAATAGCTGTGGGATGGGCAGGGAACTTTTTGGGATGGGTTAAAATGAGCTGTGGGATGGGCAGGGATACCTTTGGATGGGTTAGGATAGCAGTGGGATGGGTAGGGATACCTTTGGGATGGGTTAGATAGCGGTGGGATTGATAAACCTCCAGTGCTAGCATAGTGGGACTGTAATGGTTCACCCTCCCAGCTGCACACATATGGCACTTTATTATCATAACATTTATTCATTGATCCACACATTTGAACATAAACACAACTCTTTATTAAAAATGCCCTGTTCATGGTAGGCCCACCCAACATACATGGCCCAATCTCATCAGTGTGATGAGACAGGCTGAAGGAAGCATTCCTTTAATCCATCTACAACGTGTCTTGCCACTTCACTGCTCCAGCTGGGGAGTTGCACAGTGTCAGGAGGTGCGGCTGCTATCTTCCCTTCACGTGAGGCTCTGTTGGGCGCTTGCCAACTCCTCAGTGTCTATCAGGTTTCGGCCGTGCCTCCATCCCTAGGCTCCACATGTCCCATTGCCTTGTTGGAGGTCCACAAGCCTGTTCTGCAACACGCGGGTAGCAGGTGCGTATTTGAGATTGTGCAAGATGCAGCAAGCTTCATGATGCTCCTCACAGTCCCTGGTTATGCTGCATGGTTGTGAGAAAGTACCTGAACCTTTTGGCCGGATGCCCAACATGCGTTCTCCACTACCCGTTCTGCCCTGGACAGCCTGTAGTGAAGATCTCTCTTCACGGGTGAGGGAGTCTGGAAGTGTTAGGGCTTTATGAGGTAGGTTCTGAGGAGAAGGCGTTCATCCCCACGATGAAGTAAGTGTGCACATCTTGGTTGTCGTTGGGCAGGGGTCCTGGATGCTGGGAACCCATGATGAGGTTGTGTTGCCAGCCCCTCCTTGAGGTGACTGGTGTTTGTACTACCTGGGCATCTGAAGGATGACCGTTGCCTGAAGCATGATGTTACATGAACTTGTAGTCAGCATCGACATGTGAAGAGGATGCTGCTGAAGAAGACCTTGCAGTTGAAAATAAGTGGCCCTGACTTGGCTGAGCTTTGCAAGGCACGTGGCTTGCCATCTATGGCTCCAACGGGTGTGGGGGAGTGCCACTTCTGATACACTGCTCTGCCAACTTTCTTCCAGGACCTTCTTCAGTGGAGGAGCCACTGGAGGAACACCTCCAGGTATTCTTCGATATGCCTGCACCACTTCTCTGACCACAATGCTTGATGGTGGTGTGGCACCCTCCAGCTGTACTGGCATGCTCCTGTAGGTGGTCCCTGAGCCAGTGGCGCAGAGTCCAGTGCCTTGAGCCCAGGGTCCAGGCTGGCGCCGGAAGTTGGTGCTGCTGCTTTGGTCAACTGGGTCAGCCCACTCACAATTCGTCAAACATGGCTGGCGGCATCCTCATGAAGTTCTGAAATGCACGAGGGTCTTCCTTCCTCAGCTCCACCATCAGGCTGTTGTACATTCCGTACTCTGCTTCTTCTCCTGATTCCATTCTTCGCCGACCCAGATGCTTCTTTGCCCCTCCTTTTCTTCTGCTAGAACAGTTGAAAGAGCCCTGTAGATGGCTTCTTCACTGTGCAGAACGATGGTGGCTCAAAAGACTGTGTTACGATCCATGGTGGACATGACTGAATGCTGTGAAGAGCAAGAGCAAGATAAGGCTGCAGACGGTTCTGCACAGCAGGGCTGCTGTCCTGGAAGTGGATCCACGGTGAGTTTCCTCCCACTTTTTAGAGGCAATATACGGTTTTTCCCTATGTTGTCCCTTTTCATTCCTCTAGGCATTCCTCTAGACATCCTTAATATTCGAGATGTAGGTCCCCTCTGCGAACGTTTTTCTGTTTTAAATGCTTTCTTTTGTGAGCTGCATCGCGCTT
This sequence comes from Laticauda laticaudata, assembly GCA_004320025.1. Classification (NCBI taxonomy): domain Eukaryota; kingdom Metazoa; phylum Chordata; class Lepidosauria; order Squamata; family Elapidae; genus Laticauda; species Laticauda laticaudata. The sequence goes on from BHFT01004704.1 coordinate 7,903, forward strand.
TCATCCTTTCTCCATCCGTTGCTACTAAATGCTGCACGTCCGTTCCACGGTCCCATTCCGCTTCCTCCCTGTGTCTGCTTTTGCTGGAGCGGATTTGACTTGTGCAGATGCGCAGCGGTCATGCCTAAGCGGATGTAAGTGGATGATATAACGGGAATGACGACGGATACAGAACGGATGTTCTCCGCCCGTATGCAGTTTGCGGGATGCAGAAACGGATGCGTTGGATACATTTTCCGCTCAGAAAGTTTTGAGCAGCTCAAAGCTTTTTGAGCAGATGGAACGTCAGTCGACGGATGCTGGACGGATAGAGAGGAGAAAAATGGAACACAGTGAGTCCTGAATGGATGCATCGTGTTACCCAATGGATGGCAAGTGTTTCTCTCCGTTTTGAACATCCTCTTTCCATCCGTTGGTGCAGTGTGACATGGGCTATAGATTCACATGTGGTGAGGGGATGGGTAATAAGGAGTTGATTGAGAAATTAACAGTAAATGTGGTGGCAAACTTTGTAAATAGCTGAATAATGTTGAGGAATTATTTGTTTAGGCAGAATGATGGCTTGCCATGGGAAAAACTGTTCCTTGTGTCTAGCGTTTTTGATGTGGCAGTCTCTCTATGGCGTCTTTTTGAGGGTAGGAGTTGAAACAGTTTATGTCCGGGAATATAAGGGGGTCTGTAAATATTTTCCACAGTCCTCTTTTTGACTCGTGCAGTCTCTTGAATGTATCTTTTCTTTTATGTATTACTGAGAGCATTTGTACCAAGACAAAATTCTTTGTGTGTCCAAATCACACTTGACCAATAAAGAATACTCTTATTATATTATTATTATAAAGACTTCTTAATGCTATATTTCTTGTCAAACTATTTATCTCATTGATTATGACACTGTATGTATTTTGTGGTGCCTCATTGTAAAGACACATATATCGATGAAGTTAGGTTGGTAGTAAAAAAAATTTCTGACTCCTAATTATCCTCTGAATTCTGTGTATGTCGTGTTGCAGAACCAAACCAGATAGTTATAGAGGTGCAGATTATAGACTCAATAATTCCTCGTAGAACTGGATCAGCAGCTCCTGGGCAATTTGAGCTCTCTGAGTTCGCAGAAAGAACATTCTTTTTTGTGCTTTTTTGATGAAGTTTTTGAAGTTAGGTGTCCATTTTAGGTCATGTGATATAATAGAACCTAGAAAATTTAAAGGTCTCTACTGTTGATACTGTGTTGTCGAGTATTGCAAGAGGTGGTAGTATGGGAGGGTTTCCTTCTAAAGTCTACTACCATTTCTACAGTTTTGAGTTGTGTTCATTTTCAGATTGTTCTGGCTACACCATGAGGCAAGCTGGACAATGTATGTACGCAGATTTTCATTGTCTCGAATTAGACCAATCACTATTGTATCATCTGCAAACTTCAGTATTTTAACAAATGGATTGTTGGGATGCAGTCATTGGTGTTATGATCATAGTACAGAATAACCCTCGAGTAACAAGGATATGCACATGGAAACGTTTATGAGAGTAGTTCATCAAACACAGATACACTAAATTGAGTTAAATTTACTTTAGAAATAGCACAGTCCAATAAACAGTCCAGGTCATATACATTTTTACAGTCCAAAAATATCCAATTACAAGTCTTCTTACCAGATGCCTTTGTCATTTCTAGTAAACAAAAATATCAAAGTATAAGCACAGCATAAATACAACAGAGAACCTTAGATAGCAACAGAATGTCAGAGACAGAATGTCAGAGAGAGCAAGCTATGATTTTCTAGCTCCCTCTTTATGTCTAATTTGCAATATAATCAACCAATCAGAATATAGTATAAAACAATACAGTGATTTTTTTGCTTAAAGCTACAAGCATACATTGTTGGTTTATATATTGCCAACCCCAACTAATTGGTGGACAGATTCCTAACAATTGGTACATAGGAGGAAGAGAAATTGAGAAAGCACATAGCCTTGGGGGGGGGGGCTTTGTTAATTGTACAGGTATCAGATGTGATTCTGTCTAGCTTCACCTGTCTGTTAGGAAGCTTATGATTCCTTACAAGTGTGTTCAGGTACCATGAGTTTGGTTTAATTTAATTAGAAGAATGTCTGGAATGATGGTTATTGAATGATGAACTAAAGTCTAAAAGACGACCCTTGCGTAGGTATTTGAACTTCAAGGTGTTGTAGGATGTAATGCAGAGCCTATGAACAGCAATCATTTATCGATCTATTAGGCTCAGTATGCCAAACTGCATGGGATCTAAACAGTGGATCCATGGTGGTTTTCAGATGGGGCAGCACTAACCTTTCAAAGATTTATAAGTACAGATGTTAGAGCAACTTGTCTGTAGTCATTCAGTTCCTTGATGGAGGGCTTCTTTGGCACTGGATGATAGTAGAGCAATTGAAACAAGAAGGAACATTGCACATCTCTAGTGATCTATTGAAGATTTGGGTGAAGATGGGGGCTAATTGGTCAGCACAGACTTTTAAGCAAGAAGGATTTATCTTGTCCTATGCCCTTGTGCTTTTTCTGGCTTTTATCTGTGAAATATTTATTTATTTTTATTTGTCAATTGCTTACAAGATAATAGGTATAAGTAAAAACAGTTATGAATACATGGATACATATGAGAAAAATAAAAGAAACAACAGGATAGGGACGGTAGGCACGTTGGTGCGCTTATGCACGCCCCCTACAGACCTCTTAGGAAAGGGGTGAGGTCAGTAGTAGACAGTCTCTAGGTTAAAGTTTTTTGAGTTTGGGGAAAAAAACCACAGTCAGGTAGAGTATTCCAGACATTGACCACTCTTGTTGCTGAAGTCGTATTTCCTGCAATCAAGTTTGGTGTGATTAACCTTGAGTTTATATCTATTTGTTTGCTCTAGTGTTGTTATGATTGAAGCTGAATTATTCATTGACAGGTAGGACATTGCATGTATGATTTTATATACTATACTTAGATTGGACGAAGGTGGGTGTAGTTCTCAGTTTTCTAGGTCTAGAATTTTGAGTCTGGTGGCCTAAGGTATTCTGCAATGAGTAGAGGAGTGGAGAACTCTTCTTGTGCAGTTATTTCTGGACTTTCTCAACTGTGTTAATATCAGATACATAATGTGGGTTCCAGACTGATGAGCTGTATTTGAGTATTGGTCTAGCAAATGTTTTGTATGCTCCAGTTATTAGTGTAATAATACCAGAGAAAAAGCTACATAAGATAGGTTAACGGCTCTTACTGTCTTTTTAGCTATGTAGTTACAGTGGGTTCTAGCACTTAGGTCATTTGGATGAGTACTCCAAGATCCTTGACAGAGTTTGGATCTTGCACTTCTTTTTCTGTGATCACCAGAAGTTTGTGAACCCATGGATTGGGGCCAATTGTAGGAGGCTTGCTGTTGTTGGTGTGTTTGAGATGGGGGTTGTTAGATAGGTGGCTGTTATTTTCCTTTCAAACCTGCAGTAAAACATATTCAGTTCATTTGCTAGTTGTTGATTTCCTTCTGCCTGGTAAGGAGATTTGCTGTAGCCAATGATGTTTTTTAAGAATTTTCCACGTGCTGGTTCATTTGTTGAGAACTGATTCCTTAACTTTTCACAGTAGTTCTTTTTTGCTGCTCTGATCTCTCTTGTTAATATGTTTTGGCCTGATAGTATAGCCTTATGTCACCTTTTCTGTAGGCTTCCTCTTTGGAATGACATAGCTGCTAAAGTTTAGCTTGTGAACCAAGGTTTATTGTTACTATATATTTGCAGGTCCTTGTTGGTGCACATAAGTCTTCGCAGAAGCTAATATATGATGTTACAGTATCTGTGAGCTCATCTAGGTCTGTAGAGGTATCTTCAAAAATATTCCAATCAGTGCAATCAAGGCAAGCCTGGAGCTTCAGCTTTGCCTTATCATAACTAGGGTATGTTTTCAAGGTTGGTCAAAGATATTGGTTTATTGTTTTTATCTCTAGATAATAAAAGGTGTCTTTACTTTTACCATAAGGAAAATTAGACCTGCATTAAAATTCCCTGCTTTCAATGTCAGTAGACAGCATGAATTGATACTACCTGCTAAAATGCAATGAGATTAAATCAATAACATCTGCAATAAGGCATAATGAAGATAAAATTATATCTCTGCTTGCCCAAACAACTGCAAATCTATTTTTAATTATCTTGGTTTTTAGCAGTCAGCTTAACAACTTTTAGAATGTCATCGTATTTAGACTGTTAAATAGCTCAGTAGTGCAGACCAACGAAAGCACAATTAATGGCAGATTTCCACTCTGTGCAGAATGATGCATTGTCCAGAGCATTGTTCCAAACAATAGACCCATGTCTATTTTAACATAACAATATTTTAAACAGGGATCTTTTATAATTTTAGTTTTTTTAACTGACTATGTATAAAATTGATGAAATATCTGTCAAAAACTGTTCATTGATTGGATTTTCAAGGATGCTGATGGTAATTTTTTGATAATATGTACTGAGTTAAATGTAAAGTTCATCAAAATTTGCAATAGATTCATTAAAAGCACTGAATTTCCAGTAATTTAATGGGACTTCAGTATGTTCATATTCTATATATACATATTCATATTCTATAACATATAAACATATTTAACTCATAGCTTTTCATCTTATGTTTTTCTTTTGTTGATAATTTATTAACATTAATATTACTTATTAATTAGTTATTATTGGTAATATGAACATATTGTATGATACTAATGCCCTATCATCATATAAAAATCAGGATATGTCTGGATTGTGTTTTTATTCTTATAAATCATATTTAGGGACGTTATGAGAGACAGAGAGGACAGGAATGTTACCTTATCATCAGTCCCAGTTAGATTCTAGATAATCTAAGCCCTTAGCCAAGCCCTACCTTTAGATAAAATAGCAAAATCAAGGTTGTCAAATCAGTTTCCATCATTCATAACTTTTCCAAACCCAAGAAACTTTTGATTTAACTTCCCATAATATGTAATACTGTTAATGATTTTTTCCAACTTTTTAAAATGCAGGTTTTCCTACAGTTGTCTTTTTGTTATATAAATTCCCTTAATGCCCATTTTATAACAACATGTTTTCAGAAACATCTTTTTTCTAAGATAAAACTTTTACTGGGCAACTCTTCAACTAGAAGATGCAGATCATTTGATTTTCTTATTTCTAAAATTTGAAGTTAATTAATTTCTAGTAATGGAAAAATAGAATTTACATAAGAAACATCTGGTCATCAATGAAACTTCATCTGAAATTCTTATTAAATTTCATTTTAGCTAATTATTATTTTCAACAGAAAGTTATATGAACATTTTAATTTTATTTTTAGAAGAGAACTTGGACAATGCCAGGATTCTTGAAATTTCTCCATTTTATTTATCAGACATCAGGGGAAACTGAAAACTGCTATTGGCCTGATGAAAGCTTTTTTCCACAAAGACTAACAGAAGGCAATTATGTATACTAAAGTTAAACTTCAAAAACCACATATCAGTCATTTTTCTTCATGGTTTTAAGAATGACTCCCCTCACTAATTTAAGTAATATAGTGAATTATTTTGAGAGAATTATTACTATTTTCATTTGTAATCAGCAGAGAACAAGACCAATTATGTGTTGAAGGAAAAGGGGAGAGCTTAAACATGGCTGAGAAATATTTTGATTGATGGCAAAGACAAATTCCTGGCAGTTAATAGCTGATTTTTGATCAATCAGCATCGGTTGCAATTGGAGCAGTTGGGAAATAGAACGAACTGAATTAAGCATGTCCAGTGTGCAGTTTAAGCCAATAAAGAGAAGGCAGACAAAAATAGAATTCCTTCTTTCAAAGATGTTTTGGAAACTAGAAGGAAGGCACGTTTATCAATGCATCAAGTCAGGATGGGATGCTACCAGTTTGTACCGGTAGCAAAGAAAGCCTCTGGAGCCTGAGGGACGGCAAAAATTTCCTCCCCTGACCATGGTACAGGAGGCTGACTAGGCCATGCCCACCATGGCCATGCCCACCCAACAACTAGGCAGAAAACTGGTTGCTAAATTTTTTGAAGTCCACCTCTTCTTCAAGTACAGAGTGTTATGCTGAAATTCTACCACCTTGGTTCTAAGCTAACTGTAAAAATACCTTAATTTCTAACTGTAAAAATACTTCCAAATAAATGTCCTATTGTTCATTTTACAGCACAATCTATAACTTCTAAGTCGTATATCTACCTGGAGAACTGAAAATCACTTTCATGAATTAATTTTATATCTATGCAGATATAAATGACCAGTGGTGGGATTCAAATAATTTAACAACTGGTTCCCCCACATGTTGGCTGCCCATGTCCATCCTTCACCTCCACTGCACATGCAAGAAAGCCTCCCACAATTTTTATATATAAGCATAAGTACTATTGCTATTGCTACATATACATTTATCATAATCCTATTACTTTTGCTACTGTACTTGCTTACAATGTTGTGTGCAACAGTTCATAATACATTGGACCTGTCAATCATTCTTGGCTTGTATCAAAGAAACTACTTGAGATATTTAAGACTCTTTCTCTCCCCCTTCCTCTCTCTCGTCATTGAAATGCCCAATGTATTATCAAGTGTCTCACACAACACAGAAACCAAGTACAATAGCAAATTATGAATAAGATTATGATATAAAGCCCATGTCACACTGCACTAACGGATGGAAAGAGGATGTAAAACGGAGAGAAAAACTTGCCATCCGTTGGTTAATGCAATGCTTCCGTTCTGTACTCACTGCCTCCGTTTTTCATCCTCTCTATCCGTCCAGCATCCGTCAACTGAGGTTCCATCTGCTAAAAGGTTTTGAGGCTGCTTCAAAATTTTTGAGCGGAAAATTGTATCCAATGTGTCCATTCTGAATCCACAACGCATACGGGGAACCATTCTTCTACATCCGTCTTGTCATCTGTTACGCATCCGCTATATCCGCTAGGCATCCACTGCGCATCAGCGCAACTCACGCTCCGCTCCAGTGGAAAATGGACACAGGAGGAAGCAAAACGGACATGGAAGGACGCGCAGTGTTAGTAGCACGGACGGAGAAAGGATGAAACACGATGCAGCTCGCATACAAAGCATTAAAATGGAAAAAACATTTGCAGAGGGGATGTATCTCGGATATTTAGGATGTATGCAGGATGCCTAGAGGATGCAAAAAGGACACTGAACAGAAAAATGATTATTTCCTTATAAAAGGGGGAGGAACTCACCTGGATCTTCACTTTCAGACCAGCAGCCTGCTGTGGCAGACCTCTTCAGCCTTCATCTTGCTCTTGCTCTTCCACAGCATCCAGTCATCTCCACCATGGATCGTAAACACACTCCTTTTGGTAGCCGCGCATCGTTCTGCAACAGTGTGAAGCCATCTACAGGCTCTTTCACCTGTTCTACGCGAAGAAAATGAGGCAGCCAGAAGTGTCTAGTTCCTAAGATGGATCGGGACGAACAGCAGACTACAGACTGTACAACAAGCTGATGGTGGAGCCTGAGGAACGAAGACATTTGTGCATTCCAGAACTTCATGAGGATGGCCGCAGCAATGGTATGAAGAAGTTGTGGAATGGCTGGAGACCCAGGTTGACAAGGCAAACACCAGCTTCCAGTGCAGCCTGGAACCTGGGCTCAAGGTGGCACTGACTCTGCAAGCCACCTGGCCTCAGGGCCACGTACAGGAGCATGCAGTAGGGCTGGAGGGTGCCACACAACACCATCAGCATTGTGGTCAGAGAAGTGGTGGCAGGCCATCATTGAAGAATACCTGGAGGAGCTCCTCCAGTGGCTCCTCCACTGAAGAAAGGCTGGAAGAAAGTTGGCAGAGCAGTGGTTCAGAAGTGAAACTTCCCCACACCGTTGGAGCCATAGATGGCAGCACGTGACCTGCAAAGATCCAGCCAAGTCAGGGTCCACTTATTTCAACTACAAGGGTTACTTCAGCATATCCTCTTCACCAATGTACATCGATGCTTCAGGCAACGGCTCTTCTTCAGATGCCCAGGTATCCACGTCAGTCACCTCAAGGATGGGCTGGAAGCGCACACCTCATCATGGCTTCCCAGATCCAGACCCTCTGCCCAATGACACACAAGATGTGCCCTACTTCATCATGGGGATGACGCCTTCTCCCTCAGAACCTACTCATGAAGCCCTAAACCTCCAGACGCCTCACCCATGAAGAGAGGATCTTCAACTACAGGCTGTCCAGGGCAAGCGGGGTGGGTGGAGAACGCCTTTGGCATCATGACCAACAGGTTCCAGGTACTTCTCACCACCATGCATCATCGCCCAGAGGCCGTGAGGAACCTCGTGGAATCTTGCTGCATCCTGCACAATCTCAATGCGCACCGCTACCGCAGTCTTGCAGAACAGGCTTCGTGACCTCACAGCAAGGCAATGGGGACATTGAGCCTGGTGAATGGAGGCAAGGGCGAAACCTGATAGACATTCTGGATGTGCCAGGCCCCAACAGAGCCTCACGTGAAGGGAAGAGAGCAGTGCAACCTCCTGAGACACTGGTGCAAACTCCCCAGCTGGAGCAGGGAGTAGCAAGACAGGATGATAGATGATTAATGGATGCTTCCTTCAGCCTGTCTCATCACACTGATGAGATTGGGCATGTATTGTTGGTGGGCCTAACAATGAACAGGGCATTTAATAAAGAGTTGTGTTTATGTTCAAATGTGTGGATCAATGTTTACATTGTTACTGATAATGAAGGGCCAAAGGTGTGGCACTTGGGGGAGGGTGGACCATACAGTCCCATTATGCTTGCACTGGAAGTTTATCTTATCCCACAGCTATTACCCATTCCAAAGGTATCCCTGCCCATCCCCTGCTATCTTAACCCATCCCAAAGGTATCCCTGTCCATCCCACTGTTATCTTAACCCATCCCAAGGTATCCCTGCCCATCCCACTGCTATCTTAACCCCCCACCACGCATGCAAAGGCTTAATCCATTTCTAAAAGTTTCCACCAAGACTTTATTGACAATAACATGAAGCAAGTCTGTGAAGCAAAGATAATCTTTATTAATAACAAGCTGTAAAAGAAAAATGACCCAAGTCAAGTGTCCAAAGCAAAAATAAGTCAACAGGTAGCCATCCAGTCTCTGGCACTCTCCTTGGTCACTCTGGGCGTGCCCAGTATCAGGGGTGAAGGGTCCAGGTGGTTTGGAGGTGGGTGGCTGGAGTGCTGGTCTGAGGCACCATTGGGGTGCCTGGCCCCGAGAGGACAACAGGGATGGTGTGTGGAGGAAGCTCTCAGACAGTGGCTCAGCCCCATGATGTTGAGAGCCCCTTCCTCCATGACTGGGGTGTCAGCCAAAACCAATGACAGATGTTCTGAGGCTGGGCTTGGCTGTGGGGTGGAGGCAAGGAGCAGTGTAGTGGAGATGTCTGGTCTGGCCAGCTGAGCCAGGTGAGGCATCGTGGCATCTGTGGCATGGGTGGCAATCGGTGGTGTAGGTGGCATGGCTGGCATGGGTGGCATCGGTGGTGGTGGGTGGCATCAGTGGCACCCGGTGGCGTCCGATGTACCTGTGCCTGGACTGGGAAGGGCTGCCTGTGCTCTGGAGCTCCTGGTAGCCGTAGCCTGGTAGGTGAGGGCCTGTGGAAAGCTTTGGAAGGGCAGTGACATCACCTGGGGTAAGGAGCAGGCCTGGGACTGGGTGGGAGGCAGGTTTCAGCTTGGTCTGGAGGGTTGTGAGAAGATCGGTGATCCTGTCCTTCACCACCTGGTACTGTGTTTCCGACATGTTCATTAGGGTCTGGTTGACGTCGGTGAGGAAGGGCTTGCGGTTGGAGGATGGATGTCGGTGTGTACCAGCTGAGAGAGGAGATCTACACTGCTTTTGATGGTGTCCCTGATCTCCAGCAGGAACAGTGTGGCTCTGCCCTCCGGTCTGCTCTCTCCCTTTTGGTGAGGTGGAGCTGGGGGTGGATGCAGTTGGGCTGTGGTGGAAAGTGCCCTCTCCTTGCTCCAGTGCATCAGGGGGTCCTCCACGTGCTCCGTACACAGGTAGTACAGTGTCGGGGGGTCTCCATCGTGGGATGCTCCACAGATACCTGCCTGGGACACAGGAGCTGACTCTTGGCCAGGAGCTGCCTGAGAGAGAGGGTTTTGAAAAGGGGCTGCTCTGGTGGTGGATCTCACCCTCCAAGAAGCTGAACTTGGCCATCAACATGGTCTCTCTGTCCGTCAGCTTGACCGCGGGCCTGGCCAGATTTCTTGAGGTGCAGTTTCCCGTACCAGGTGTGCATGTGTTCCACCAGCCGAGGAGTTACCTCCGAACTGTAGCCCAGGCTCTCCGGCCTTCTCTTCCAAGCAGCCTGCTTCCTCTTGGAGTCTCGATAGAGCTGTGTCCCTTCCGCCAAAGATATTCATTCTCCTCAGCCACTCCAGCACCTCCTCCTCATGTTCCTCTTCGATTGTGTATTGCCTCCTCTCCGTTCACATGTCTGCCTCTTCCTCCTTTGGCAGGGCCATATGGCCCTCATCAGAGGGGCTTCCAGGTTGTAGGCTGCTCCTCACACACCACCACAGCAGCAGCCAGCAACAAAACAACAGTAGCAGGCAAAAGCAGGACCAGCAGGACCAGCAGCACCAGGATCAGCAGCAGCAGAGTAAGCACCAGCAGCGCCAGCAGCACAGCAGGAAAACAGCAGGACCAGCAGGACCAGCAGGACCAGCAGGACCAGGAGCACCAGCAGAATCAGCAGGACCAGGAGGCAGCGCCAGCCAGAGTAAGCACCAGCAGAAGCACCAGCACAGGAGCAGTGCCAGCAGAGTAAGCACCAGCAGAAGCAGCAGCACCAGGAGGCAGCACCAGCAGAGTAAGCCCCAGCAGAAGCACCACCACCAGAGCAGCATCAGCAGAGTAAGCACCAGCAGAAGCACCACCACCAGAAGCAGCATCAGCAGAAGCCCCAGCACCAGGAGCAGTGCCAGCAGAAGCTCCAGCACCAGAAGAGCAAGCCCGAGCAGCAGAAGCCCCAGCAGAAGCAGAGTCAAGGCCAGGGGGTGTGATGGTGGCCCTGTCCCTCTTGCACGGGCTGGCAGAAGATGGCTGAGGCTTTCTCTTCTTCCCCATGGTTGTTGGGTTGTTGGCTTGCTGGCTGGCTGGCTGGCTGGAGAGCTGTGTCTGGAAAGCAGGTCTTTCCTCTGATGGTGACCTGCTTGCGAGCTGCTTCCCTTTATATCCATGGGGCTGACGCAATGCATCCTCCCCACATGTGCAGTGAACGCTGTGCATCCGCTAGGCTTCTGCTCAGCTTCCACTCTGCATCCGCTTCATCCGCTAGGCATCTTGCTCTGCATCCGCTCTTTCCTCTGCGCGTCCGCTTCCCTGTGCTCCCCCAGAAGCCCGTCGGATGTGCCATCTGCTCCCATCTGCTTCCATCCGCTAGGCTTCCATGGAGCATCTGCTTCCATCCTGGCTACGTCCTCCCCGTCCGTTCCTTTCCGTTGTTGTCCTCTCTGGTTATGCAATTCGGGGCACTTTTGAGATAACAACGGATGGAACATTTTCTCGTCCGCTGTGTCCTTTTTACAAACGTTTTGCATCCGTCGGCCTTTACAATATGAGGCTTTGTATATGTAGGACACCATTGTAGTTTTATACTGGTGATGACTGCATATTCTCAGGCCCAACAAATCTAGTTAGATTAAGATTAGGTAGTATTACAGCGTCTTTTTAAATGACTTCAGTAAAAGAAAACTCCACTGTATAAAAATTGTTATTTTAGGATTCAATTGTACATGAGTTTTTTTGTCTTTATTCATTATTCTGCTTTCTTAAATACATTCATTTCTAAAGCCTATTACATCATGGGTATCTTCTTTATAAACTTCTTGTTAAAATGTGGCATGCAGACTTAATTCTAGGTATGAAGTGTTAACTTCTAGGAAAAATCAGTTTATACAGGACTACTGCACTGCAGGTGGGGGAACAGGTTAAGTTTTCTAGAAAAAGGAGAGAGAGTAAGACAGAGGGACAGAAAGTCTCATTTAGTATATCTTGCTGTGCAACATTTATCTAGCAGTACAGAAAGGAAACTTGTTGAAAAATAGGCAATGAGCAAAGAAATCCGTCATGTCAGGTAGAACAAACAATGAGCAGAAGAAAGCATCTGCCACTTTTCAGGATAAATTGGAACAAATTGTAAATTTGGATCTTGGAATAATTCTGGATCCTTTATTGCTCAATGGTTTATTACATCAGAACAACTTGAAGAGAAATGTTTATTTTCATCTAATCATAGATGCTGCAACAAACAGCCGATTATTATGCTAATTAGCATTTAGGAAATTGCTAGAGTTCTCTTGAAAGTTTACTTCAATTAAACATTCATTTTTTCCCTATGAAATTAACTCATCTATGGTGCCAATTAATGCAAACTTAGTGTCCTTCTTGGAACTCTGGAAACTGAAGTTCTAGAACATCCCAATAGAACCACCTTTGACATATTGGTAAAACTAGTTGTCTGAGTTTTTCTCTTAAAATTGACATATTGTCTCTACTCAAAAGATCATTTTTAAAAGTACCTGGGATTAATTTACAAAATAAAGAATATCCTGCAAAGCTAATGTTATATTTCAAGGGTACCCATGTTCATGTTTAGATATGTTTGAAAAGTTTTTATTTATTATGAAACAATGTAGCATTGAGGTCCTAATGAACAATAACATAACAGAAGGCTATATTTGCACAGAAAGCTCAGGAAGCCAAATGCTACTGAATTTTAAGTTAGTTCAATGAAATTTTCCTCTCTGGTCTTATCATGTTCCAGACATGCTTCACTGAGAAAATGAAGCAGATGGGTTGCTCTTTCAAAATTGGCATAGAAAAAAGCTCTGAAGAAGTTGCTTAAAAATGAGACAAATGAATACATGTATGACTTTGTCCATCTCTCTCTGCTGAATGGCCTCATTGAATGGCCTATTCACCCAATTAAGCCTTGAGAGTTTCTAAATGAGATACTTCTTATTTCTCCCTGATCCCTTACCTCACAACATCCCTTAGCTGAAGAATGGGAAGATGCAGTCATCTACATGTTATGAATTATCATTTACAACAAACCCCAGTGGCAAGGAAGGTTGGGAGGAATGTTTTTCTGTACTAAATGATATAATTATATAATTAAAAATATTCGCCCCTTGATTTACTCTCTGTGGGACTTAATCCATATCCAATGTTGCTATCAGTGCATTGCTATTTCAATTCACTGATACTTATGTGGATTGTACTACAGAGTATGTTATAAATTTTTTTTATTAAATTTATAAATAAAAAGCTAAAAATGAATACAAACTACAAAAATAAATGGAGAAAAAATAAGTACAGAAAATAAAAAAAATAAGATAATAAAGGAAAAAAATCCTTATGTACAAATTGTTTAGGAAAATTATCCAGGCCACTCTCTTGGTTTCCTTTTTTTATATCCTTTTTAATTTTTAAGAATCAGTTTCATTTATATATCCATTGTAGCATCTTTTTCTACATCATTTTTATAATGTATCATTTTTAAATCCATTTTAAGATCAGTCTCAATATTTTAGGTAAGAGCTGTTCCTCATTCATAACATCTTTTAAAAACATTATAGAAGTAAGGTAAAAGCAAAGGTTCCTCTCACACATATGTGCTAGTTGTTTCTGGCTCGAGGGGGCTCATATCCGTGACAAAGTCAAAGAGCCAGGGTGGTCCAAAGACATTTCCATGGTCATGTGGCCAGCATGATTAAACTCTGAAGGCAAATGGAACACTGTTACCTTCCCATCAAAGTGGTTCCTATTTTTCTACTTGCATTTTTACATGCTTTCGAACTACTAGATTGGCAGAAGCTGGGACAAGTAATGGGAGCTCATTCCGTTCTGCGGCGCTAGGGATTCAAACTGCCCAACTGCCAGTCTTTCTGATTGACAAGCTCAGTGTCTTAGCCACTGAACTACCCCATCCCTCTACAATAGAACTCTACTATTTTAAATTAACTTATGGATCAATTGTTAAAAATATTCTCCAGTATGTCTAATGTTAAAATATTTTGCTATACTTTGTATTAGTAAGTCAAATTTAAGGATTCTTCTCCTTTAATTGAAATCTTTAATTTCTTCTATTGTCCAGTCTTCAAAGTTTCATCTTATTATGGAGTTATTGCTGGTTGTTGTTTTTTTAAAGAGAACTCAAAGCAAAAGAATTTTCTCATGGGAGGGATCCTTATAATTAATTCCAAAATCTTATTTCATATCCAAATGAATGTTTAGTTCATTTATAGCTTTCTGAACCAAAACGTGTGTGTGTGTGTGTGTGTGTGTGTGTGTGTGTGTTGTGTGCAACCAGTCATTAGGCAAGGAGAACCTGTACTGATTCTCAAGATCAGGCTTTATTAGCATCATGAAAAATTAATAGGTTAATGTAATCACAAAAATGTCACTGCTGGGAAACTTAGAGGAACCCACAGAACTGGAATATAAAATATCTATGCTGACTCATCTATATTGAATGTTTGTTTGCAGTTTTGATTGCAACTTATTGTTTGCTGAAAGTCAGATTGTAATCATAAAATGTTAGATCTGTCCAGTAAGACATTTTGGAAATATATTAAAATCTCTTCAAAATAATTTAGTGGTTGGCCTATATTTGTGTGTTTCCTTCTCTTGGGAGCAATTCACTACTTTATAAGAAGCTTTTGAAGATATTCTAATTCCAGTTACTTTGACTTATACATGGGGCATTCTATTTTTAAATGTTCAATGTTTTTATGGATATTTCTTTTTATAAGCAAAAGTCTGGATCCATAGGCTTATGATATGTGCAACATATTGTGTGTTTTTTTTAATGTGAATGACTGAGGAATGGTTTCTCAATAATGATAAGTCAAATGGAGAAATTAACAAGTACAAGATATTAGTCTCTGGGTGGCTTTTTGTGGAATAAATGTCTGTTGCTTTAAAATGCTTTCTTGTCTGCAGTTATTATTAATTGTTAAATGACCACTAATTTACTGATTCATTGAACTGATAAATATTTAATACTGTATCATTGATTATCTCGTCTATTGATTGATTGATTCTTAGTAATCAGTTGATTGATTGATTTTTAGTTATAAGTAACCCTACTTTTGACTTATTCTCTAACTTATCAATTAAAATTTTTAATTACCAACATTCATTAAGTAACTATCCACCTATCACATTAATTAGCTATCGTAATTGTTTAGTGTACTATTGTCATTGACCATGCCAGCCAGAAACTCCAGAAACTCCAAATCCTCCACTACCCATCCAAAACAACAACAAAAAAAATAATTCATCGTCTACCAATGACTCCCAGACTGCTGTACATTGCTTCAGATGTGCTTGAATTGCCATCATGAAAGCGAAAATAATATCAAGGTGCTACCAATGTGGGACCAAATCCAAGTAACCGACCCTTTGGCCTGTTTAAAACTATAAAACAAGAAAACCTAGAGCTTGATCTCCTAAAAGTATCAATATTAGCATTCATTCTGTTTATGGTCATCTAGTTTTCTAGAGCTAAACAACAAAGTACCTCTGCTGACAGAGTTGATATATAGAATTACTTCATGCATCAGTAGAAATGCTTAGCAAACTACACATTTTGAACAATTATACAAAGAAAACTTAATTTTTCTTGAAAAAAACAATACAGCACTGATAAGGGCACTACCTTCAGCTCAATGTTCAAATTCCAAATCCCAACAATCACTACCACAAGCTATAGCTCAACTTACAATCAACAGCTACAGACAAAAAAGAGCCACCAAACCACAATATAATTCTATCCCATAAATATAATCCACCAGATGATTATTCGCCTCTCATCAGAGACACCATTTGAACCATGATCAGAAATGTCCCAAACGCGCATCCTTATTTGGTCTTGAAAGACACACATGAAGCAGATTTGACTCATCAAATACAATAATAACTAAGCAACCAATACTCAAGTACAAAATACACTCTCCTGAAGATTATGCATTGAAGATAACAGAGATGGCCCTTGAGTCCAAATACAATGATGGCTCGGTGGGTCCCAAAATTTTGTTAGTTTGCAAAAAATGAGTCCAGCAAATGCATATTCATTCATACAATAAACACCATTGCAAAAGCCAATCCCAACCACAAAAAAATTTGCTCAAGACCAGGACTTATCCATACTGCAAAGAATCTGCCTCCTGTGAACTCAGCAAGAAACTCAAAAGACATCTAGACAATGAAGAGAAGGATCTTTACATTGACCACCATGCTGATTGTATCAAAAGTAGTCACACAACCCACAACTACCACATCCAACCCTACCTCATCCAACCCCACCATCACTCAAAACTAGGCACGCATACCCCTAACTACTTCAATTCCAACTACAACTGGCCTTAATGCAAGCTATTCAATGCCAAGAGCCTTGTGAATAAAATACCTGAATTTCTTCCCTCTTACTAAATATGGCTAAATTCAAACATCATATTTGTCTGTGAAACATGGCTCAATGCATCTCTCCCTGACTCCATTACCACAGAGAGACTATCAGGTTTACTGATCAGATCATGAAATTCATAGAGGAGATGTAAGTCCTTACATTTAAAAAACATCGAAGTTACCCAAGAGCTTGCTCTTCCTGAGACCATCGTCTGTGAACTGTCCTTTAAATATCACATTTAGAGTCTTACTATTACAGAGCCCCTGATTATGACATCAACATGTAACAAGCTAAATTCACCACTTAACATAGCAAACATCCTGCCACATGCTTTTATCTTTCTTGGTGACTTCAATCTACCTCACATTGACTGGACCTTAAATGAATTGTAAACAGCAGAAACCCATACACGCAACCTTCTCAATGCTGGAACAAACCTGGGACTGGAACAACTAGTAACCAACAATACTAGACTTAATAACTGCTTTGATCTCATCTTCTGCTAATAGTTTAATATTCAATTTAGCAGAATACAAATTAAAGAACCTTTTTCTAATGATGACCACAGCACAATTGACTTTGTCTCAACATATGCCCACACAAAAATCAACACAGTACAATTCTCCCCAATTATAACTTCAAAAAAGGCAATTATGATCTTATAGATAATGATCTCCCATCCCGTTGATTGGCAATTTCTATTCCCTGTAGATACTGTTGAAGACCATTACAACTATTTTTATTGAAGTCAAAAGAGTCATCAAATTATGTGTACCAATAACAACTCAAAACCAGAAAAAAACAGATTATCCATAACAATAAGGAGCTTCAATCCAAAAAGAGATCACTTTGGTGGAAAAAACAAATCTGGTCATATTGCCAACTTCAAAAGCCGATACAAAATTATACCACCGAGATAAAGACTGAATGCACCAATTATCACATTAAACAAGAGGAAAACCTTCTACACACCAATTCCACCCATGCTTTCTAAAATTTTGAACAACAACTAAAAGACTCAAGGTCCACGCCCACCCCTAAAAGGACCTAATGATAAAGGACTGCAACGATGACACTACTAAAGCCAATCATCTTTTAAACACATTCTTTGGCTCAATATTTGTAAACAGCAATGGGATCATGCCCAGTATTTCCAAGTCGAACCACAGACAACTACAGTGATCTAATACATATCGATTTTACAATAGACAATGTTGAAAAAAGCACTATGCAATCTAAAACCATCTGTCTATACTGGACTGGACGGAGTATGTGCCTAATTCTTAAAAAAGCTATCCACTGCCATTGCCGAACCTCTAAGCATAATCTTTGAAAAATCTTTCAGGACCAGCTCTTGCCAAAACTATGGTCACAAGCCACAGTCATCCCCATCTTCAAAAAGGGAGACCCCAGCCTAGTTGAAAATTTACAGATCAACCTCTTTATCGCTGTGTCACCTGTAAAGTCATAGAATCATTATTAAACCAATCCATTATCCTCCACTTAGAACGAACAACTACTCTCTAATAAACTATTTTGGTTTCAGAAAAAGACTATCCTGCAATCTGCAACTCTTACACTGCAAAAACATATGGACTCACAACTCAATCAGGGCAAAGCAATAGACGCAATCTACATAGGACTTCTGTAAAGCCTTTGATTCAGTGGTACATGACAAACTACTCCTAAAATAAAATCTTATGGTATCTCTGGACACCTGCATTAACTGGATAGAAGCATTCCTGTCAAACAGACAACAATGGTCAAAAATTGGGTGTCCTATGAAATTCTGTACCTGTCAACAGTGGTGTCCTTCAAGACAGTGTTCCAGGACCTACTCTCTTCATACTCTACATAAATGATCTTTGTGATATTAAGAGGCAACTGTGTTCTCTTCGCTGATGATGTAAAGCTAATTCAACACCATCGACAATAACTGCTCCCTTCAAAAAGACCTTGACTATATATCAGAATGGTCAAATAAATGGCAACTTCAAATTTCAACAAATAAATGCTCTGTCCTACATATTGGCAGAAAAAAAAAATCAGAAAAATAAAATACAAGCTGAATAGTCAAGACCTTGTTTTATGATCCAAACTCTATCAAGGATCTTGGAGTACTACACTCTAATGACCTAAATGCTAGAGCCCACTGTAACTACACAGCCAAAAAGGCATCAAGAGTTGTTAACCTAATCCTACATAGCTTTTTCTCTGGTAATATTACACTAATAACTAGAGCATACAAAATCATTTGCTAGGCACTAATATTCGAATACAGCTCATCAGTCTGGAACCCACATTACATATCTGATATAACACAGTTGAGAAAGTCCAGAAATAGTTCACAAGAAGAGTTCTCCACTCCTCTATCTGTTTGCAGAATACCTTAGACCACCAGACTCAAAATTCGAGACTAGAAAACTGAGAACTACGCCGCCTTCTGTCCGATCTAAGTATAGTGTATAAAATCATACATTGCAATGTCCTATCTGTCAATTAATAATTCAGCTTCAATCATAACAACACTACAGCAAACAATAGATATAAACTCAAGATATAAACTTGATTGCAGGAAATACGACCAGCAACAGAGTGGTCAATGTCTGGAATACCCTACCTGACTGTGCTTTCTTCCCCAAACCCCAAAAACTTTAACCTTAGACTTTCTACTATTGACCTCACCCCTTTTCTAAGAGGTCTGTAGGGGACATACATAATGTGCACTAATGTGTCCTACCATCCCTGTCCTATTGTTTCTTTTATTTTTCTTATATGTATCCATGTATTCATAATTATGTTTTTACTTATACCTATTATCTTGTAAGCAATTGACATACCAAATAAAATAAATATTTATCACATAGTAAACATATCATCAACATTCAATCCTTATAATTCATGAAGCAGAACAAATATGCATAATCATTAGAAGAGGAAAGAGGTAATAAATATATTCCCTCGTATTACCAGTAATTCTCACATCAAGCCATATGGACATATGCAAAGCTATTTGTTCTCAATAGGAATCAGACAATAACAGATGCTTAGCAACAATAAATTTAGTATGCATTTTCTTTTTCCAGGTGTGCCTTTTTACTCTTATGTCATTTTGCTCAGTGTTAAAATTTATTCTGCCCTTTTATTTATTGCAGGCATTATTACTATTTTGCTCTGTTGTCCAGGAGGGAATAATAGAGAACTCTGTGGAACGATTCTCTTAAAGAAAAGTTTGGAAACCAGAACATGTGGATTTAATTTTTAAAATGTACAAATTCATTCTGAAAAAAACTAATAGTTTATATAAAGTTATTTTTTTAAAAAAGAAGTAGACAAGTTCTTTGGGAATGGCTAAGGAAGAATTGTACATCTTTTTTATTTATTTTTTTAGGTAATATAAGATGCATAACTATCATACTATTCTCTCTGTATTAAAAGCTGCTTCCACAAGTGAATCCATTCTGCACCTTTCATATTGATCAATTTCAGTTTAGGCAATGTACTTTCATTGAAGAAAACTAACAATTTTATTAAAGGATATTGAGTAATAAACCATATGTGAATCAACCCTCGTAAACAAACACCATATATGTCCATTAGAGGGGAAGAGAGTAACTTCAAAACTGCCATACTTCTTGAAAGATTATTCCAAATTTAAAAGCATTCCTATCAACCAAGCAACCAACCAACAGATATATTAGAAAAAATATATTTGTTCACGATGGATATCAACAAATATATAATAGAGGCAAGGCTGTGATTGTATTGCTAGGCCATCTTATCCTTTTTTGACTTAGATTGCATGAAGTTTCCAATTGACTCATGTCTTTTTTTGATTTGATTTGATTTATTTGATTTGTCAATCACTTACAAGATAATAGGTATAAGTATATACATAGTTATGAATACATGAAATGGGTACATATAAGAAAAATAAAAGCAACAATAGGACAGGGATGGTAGGCACGTTGGTGCACTTATGCACACCCCCNCCACAGAGTCAGGTAGAGTATTCCAGACATTGACCACTCTGTTGCTGAAGTCGTATTTCCTGCAATGAAGTTTGGTGTGATTATTGAATAATCCTTTACACGGGAGAAATTACAACTCATTTCAAGCTGCTGGTACATATATATCTTTTGGTTTTCTCAGATTCTGTATCAATTAATGCTGAACTGTTTGTTTAATTCAGAGATATAAGAAGAACACACATTGACTTTTGCTGGGCCTATCATGAAGGACCTGATAAAATGTACAGGAAACTCTTTGGCCTTCCAGATGGTTTGGAGTTTTGTAATCCAGTCATAAAAGGCCTTATAACAGATACCCAAAGCTGAATAAAGGCAGACCAAAGATTCAAATTTGATGGATCACGAGAAGAGCCGAGTACGGAGACTGTATAACAAGCTGATGGTGGAGATGAGGAACGAAGACCCTTCCAGCACTTCATGAGGATGCCGCCAGCCATGTTTGACGAAGTTGTGGAGCGACTGAGACCCAGGTTGACCAAGGCAAACACC
>BHFT01004705.1:0-25890 GCA_004320025.1 Laticauda laticaudata
CACCACTTTTTGGAGCGGATGACAATGGATGGAGCCACCCCCAAAATTTTGCTCATCCACTGTGTCCTTTATGCATATTTTTTGCATCCGTCAGCCAGTGGGACCGGGCCTTAAGGATCAAAGTCCTGGCAGTCAGCAGAATTAGCCTGCAATACTCATTGTGCCACCTTGGCTCCAATTTCTGAAACAAAAATATTCATTGTTCTGACAATCTCTCTGTATACTGAATGTTTAAAGAGGTATTTTTAGAAATAAAAATCTGTAAAACAATGTGAGGGTAAGGACTTAATTATGGTCCTGATCCAAACATGGTCTGTTGAGAGCTTCTGCTTGCAACAATATAGATAAGACAATCAAATAAGTATGTAAAACCTCATCTTTTCCTGTCTCTTATATACATTGTTTCATGTTTAAGCAGCAACCACACAACCATTATTCTTTTAGAGTAATAGATAAATTACAGCTCTAATCCTTGTGACTTCATGGACACTGTTCATGTTGTTTTCATGCCAAAAATGATAACTTGGTCTACCTCTGCCTACTTCAATAACTTTTTTAAACTTTTAGTCAAATGCACAAATTTGGGAATTTCTGATAGTTTCTCCATCTACTGTAAGTATTAACAAGGTCCAACATTGCCCAGCTTTTTCAAGATCAGCCAGGATAAGCAGCATTAAAGGAGCAATTCTGAATAAGCTAAAATTGCTTCTTGACTTTGTACTGCTTAGTGCAACATATGAAGTTGACCTTTACGACCTAGCTAAGCCAAAAGGAAGCATAATCCTATCCGATTATCACTGATACTTTACCAAATAACATGCACAATAAAACTGATTCAAATATATCATAGTTTCTCACAGGAAAATCTAATCCCTGTCCTTCTCTTTCTCTCATAATGGAATAAGTGGGAAAGTATACAAGTAGAAAAGTAAGATTTAAAGAAGAAAAATATTTCTGTTATAAATGTTTGCAACACTTTGCACATTTAATATAATTGGTCTGTCTGACTCTATCTATCTGTCTATCTATCTATCTATCTATCTATCTATCTATCTATCTATCCATCCATCCATCTCTCATCTATCTATCTGTAATCTCTCTCTCCCTCCCCCTCCCCCCTCTCTCTGGTATGTTCCCACTTCCTCATTCCACCAACCCCTTAACCCCTACGAGATGTTGGGCTAAAGGATTGTTCCTGGCTCAAAATCATCTAACTGCTTTCATGCCTAAGAAATGACTCCCAGTCACTACTTCAGCTTCTTAACCAATAAGTGGATCTTATTTGACTTACTAGTTCTTTGACTTCACTCAACTTCAATCACAATGTCTAACTATTGTAGAATATTAATATTTGCATATGCAGTTTTAGACCTTTGTTTCTATGTTTCTATGTAGTCTGGGAGCAGGCTTATCCTCTAATATAAAAAGTCAAAGATTTCTCTAATCTGTCTAGATCCTTCTAACCTTAAGCCACAAAGGTGCATATTACATTTATCTTAAACCCATTTCCCTCTGTTAGAAGAATGAGTTCTGGAAAGCTTCTAGTTGTTGTAGTGGCATAATCAGTTATAGTAACAACTAGCTGTTATCGAGATTTCCTGATTCTCCCTTGAAGTTATCCAAATATTTTCTAGTTTATATATCTTTCCTTTTCAGCATTAAGCTCAGCATCTCTTTGTTGAAAACCAGCTTTGATCTTGTTCCATCCTTCTCACATGCACACACTTATGTAAACATGAAAGAGTCTCTGTTGGACATTTTGCTTTTCCTCTTAGGAAGCACACTGTTATTGTACTTTCTGTACTGAGTTCCACCAGCTATATTTTTCAAAATGAGGCTGGGAATAGCAGTGTTCTTTCTGGGAGAATGTCTTGACTGAAGCCAGTGGCAGAATATCAATCTAGTTTTCTGCTCCCTTTCAAGGAGCCCTGGAATACCTTCTCATCTTTTTTTGTGGGTACTTTTACATCATCATATGCCTTTCCTCTCTTCCCTTTAGCTGCAGGTTTGTACATTTTTTATTTTTATTTAATCAAGGAATGGAGAGAAAGGAAGAATTTTCCAATTCACCAATAGGAGAATGCATGCTTCTCTTATTTCTTGCGTTGTTTTTTTTATCAATGGAGAAAATAGACTTTATGAAAGCTGACTGTGTGAAATGACTGTGTGAAAAACTGTCCCCTCTCTTTGCCTACAAAGAGCAGACAAGGAATAGAATAGAGTAGAGTAGAGTAGAGTAGAGTAGAGTAGAGTAGAGTAGAATAGAATAGAATAGAATAGAATTGAATTGAATTGAATTGAATTGAATTGAATTGAATAGATTTTATTGGCCAAGTGTGATTGGACACATAAGGAATTTGACTCTGGTGTATAAGCCTCTCAGTGTACATACAAACATCAAGTGATTAAATCATGATCACAATCATAAAATACAATCATCATAAATCATAAGATACTAACTCAGTGTTCATCATAGGATACTAAATGAAGGCAATCAACATAAATCATGAAACACAAACAATAAAGTTATAGCCATAGGAAGCTAAGGAAATAGGTAATAGGAAAGATGAAAAGATAAGAAGGATAACAGGTAATACAGCCCTACCAGGTGATTTGACATCCTAGGGCATAGACAGTGTTGTGGGAATTAGTTGTTTAACAGAGTGATAGCATGGAGAAAAATAATCTTGTCTTTATGTATGATTGTTTTAGTGAACAATGCTGTAGCATTGTGTCACCTAGCATTGCTTTGAGGGAAGAAGTTGAAACAGCTTATGTTCAGGATATGAGGGGTCTGTAAATATTTTCACAGCCCTCTTTTTGACTCATGCAGTATACGGGTCTTCAATGGAAGATAGCAATTGTTTTTTCTGCATTCCTAAATATCTGTTGAAGTCTGTCTGTCCAGTTTGGTTGCTGTGTGAAAACAGTTATAAAGGTACAAATTAAAGACTCAATTATTCCTTTGTATAACTGTATCAGCAGCTCTTTGGGCAGTCTGAGCTTTCTGAGTTGGTGCATAAACATTGTTTGTTGTGCTTTTTTGATGACATTTTGATGTTAGATTCCATTTTAAGTCCTGATATATGATAGAACCTAGAAACTTGAAAGTCTCTCCTGTTGATATTTGTTCTTGTTCTCTAGTATTGTAAGATCTAGTAGAATAGGAGGGCTTCACTTAAAATCTGCTATCATCTCTACAGTTCAGTTCAACATTGTTCTGGCCTCACCACAGGACCTGTTGTTCAACTTCCTGTCTGTATGTAGATTCATCTTCATCTGAGACCAATCACTATTATATCATCTGCAAACTTCAGTAGTTTAATAGATGCAGTTGAGATGCAGTTGTTGGTATATAGAGAAAAAAATAATGGAGAGAGAATATGACCATACCTAATCACTTGATGGGAGGAGGGTAAACTCAGAATCTGGGAGATACAATGAGCTGGGATCTTCCCACTAATGGAAAATTGCCCATCACTCAACTTCAGAGAAAATTTTGGGAGAAAAAATTGCCTGCGGATTAGGAGCTGAGTTAATTTTCTCAGCTATCCATGCTTCTGTAAGTCTAAGGATTTTATGAGGATATTGTGTTTAAGTCTAAGGATTTTATGAGAATGTTAAATTTAATAAAAGATTCTATGACTTTTTTCCCATTGTAAACAAGTATCATAATAGAAATTAGGACCTTAGCAAGATTATTTAATTCTACAAATATCTATGATTTGGAAACATGTAGAGCCTTTTTTTCCACACAAAATTGAAAGTAGGATATGCAAGGACAGCATGACCTACTCTGGAAATGATTTCTCAACTCAGAAAATAATGCAATCTACCGTGTATTGTCTTGGAGATAAAAACTTCTTAATTTAGCCATATTGTACACTGCTATTTGAACAAAAAAAAAAAAAGAACTCAACCCTCCCATTATCTAGAAAGAGAAAAACATAAATTAGTGCCTATCATTTTGTTTGTTTGATTATCAGAATGAGACAAATTTTACAGGACATGTATAACAATATAAACGGAGGAAGCATTCTGGGAGAAATAAACGAAGAGCTAGTGGTTTGAGGGCAGAGATATCAATTTTGGACACAACCAATAATTGCCTAGTTCCAAGGCTATGAAGGCAGAGTTCCCTGAAACATGGAAAGGGCAGGAAGAAGCAGTGTTTAAAATCCAGCATTGTGAGTTTAAATGCCTATGGATATAATACAGAACTGCACCTTCATAATGACAGGGGGTAACACATTGTTGACTATGGTTTCATTCTAATTCACCATAAGACATTTTTGACTAGCCATACCATGTCATAAATGTAGAGAGTTTAGCCAAGATACAGTCTAGAAGCCAAATTTAACTGATAATGGCTAGAAAACCTGAGATTTATGTGCAATATTAGGATATTCTGACATATTATTTGGAGCAACATGACTTTTTATAAAAGGGTCCCTTGTTTGTTCAGTTAATAACACTCATTATGGAAATAGCTTCTATACTGAAGAATATCTGTGACATATTTCAGCAAATGGTTAGAGATTTCTACAAAAATAAAGGTTGCAAAGAAAAATAATGATACTTTTTTGTGCATTAATTGGAGCTAAATTGCTAGGAACAAAGAATAGAGAGATGTGTAATAAAACAACTAATTCATCTTTTCCATATAAGAAAACAAGTTTTAAATCAGTCAAGGTGATAAAAGAGCCAAACAACTTTCTCTTACAGTTTTTATAGATAGAAAATGGGAAGCTATGAACTGCACAAGTGGTTGAGATTTTCTAATCTCTAAATTTTAATCTTGGTCCAAGATCTTTTGATTGGACAAAAGAATAATTGAATCACAAAAATATTTCTGATCTGAGGGAGGACCTGACCTGAATCTAAGACTTCCCCAGTTATGAAAAGCATTTCTGAATGCTAGAAGATGTCAAAAGATCATTTTGTTTTGTTTTAAAGCCCTCTGTTTTTAACATGTAGAATCTTCCTATATTTGTAGCACATTGAAATCTGGAATTACCATAGAAATAGAAATAGCTGCTCCTTTCAGAGAAATATAGTTAGCAACTATTTTAGAACCTGTGTATGCTAGTGTTGATGTGATATAGTTTGTAGAAATAAGTGAACCTGATTTTGAATATATTTTAAATTGAATTAAATCAATAAAATAAAATAAAATATTAAATAAAAGTTAATTCATTCCTATGTTAATCAAAGGTATATCTTTCCACATTTAACCCAGATGTTCTACTTCACAGATTTAAGTAACTCCTAAAATCTCAGAATATTTAGTAAGCAGAACAAAAGGACAATAAAGGCAAAAACCTGCACAACAAGGATAGTAGACTACAGAGTTTCACAAAGGATTTTGAATTATAGACAAGTTATATATTCCAGTTGTGCCTCGAGTTACTTTTTAAAAAATCTCTCTGCTCTGAATTCAGGGCTCAAAGTAATCTGCCCCAATTGTAAGCATTGAATTGATCGAGAAGGTGTGGTTTATTCAATATTTTAAATTCATTTGTTTATCTGAAGTGCAATGGCACAAGAGAATATTTTCAAAGAAAGTCTAATCTGCAGCAGTGATCTGAAAGGATACAATAATTAGGGCTGAAATTGCAAAAAATCAAGTGGCACAATTGAGTTGGACAATAAAGCTGAAGGGCTCTGAGATAAGGAATGTTTATAATGTTTGATGGATTAATAGGCATTTCTTTAAAAAAATACTCTTTTAAGTTTGGGAACTGTGCAAGCTGCAAATGTAATAAAACTTTGCATTCAGTGTTTCTCTCAAAGGAGATTGACTCATGATAGAAGCTTCCATGCATTTATTTAACAAATTACTAAGACATATGGCATTATGTAGTATCACAACGTAGGCAGACCATTTTTGTCTTTGATTTTTGAGGCTTATTATAAAAGATGCTTTTCCAAAATAAGCCTATTTAGTTCCTTTTAAAGTACAAATAAGTGATACTTTCAAATTCTCAGATGTTTGTTGGTCGGATGGCTGTTATTAACAGATTCCAGTGCTTTCAGCACTTTTTTTTTCTCTGTTTGCTAAAATCTTAAAATAGATTAAGCAATGAAGGAAAGATTAAGCAATGAAGCCATTGGAGACAGGAAAAGCATGCCTCATTATGAATTTTAGTCACACAGCAATATGGGTTGCTTGGAAATTTATGAATGACTTATATTGAAGCATAGTATGAACAATATTCCATATGAAAATGGAACAGATTGTTTATTAATAAAAGCAAATTTGTGTGTGTTTGTGTGTGTATGTGTGTGCATGTGCGTGCACATGCGCGTGCCTTGGAGTCATTGTTGCCTCCTGGCAATGCGTTTTATTAGTACCTACAATTTTCTTGGCAAGATTTTTCAGAAGTGGCTTATCATTGCTTGCTTTCTAGAACTGAAGCAGTTGGTACATTAACAGGGACATGAAAGGAGCTCCAAACTGGACATCCCCCTGGGGCAACGGTAATATAATATTTCAACCCAGAAATGGTTCTGTGCTTCCGACATGAGTGTGATGCAAGGGTTGAGAGAGAGAGAGAAAGTGAAGTACACTGGAACTATCCAGTGTGATGACATTATCTTCAAATGAAAGAAGTAACTAAATAGCAATTAAGATTCAAAACTGATCCCACAATGGATGAATGGATACAAAAACTGATGGTATTAGCAGAGATTGCTAAATTGACTGCTTTGATTAAAGAAAAAAAATATAAATACTTGGAAACCACTTCTGGACTTTGTGCTTCAGGCTAAAAAAATGAAACTTTGATTTTGCGTTTTACCAATTAGATAATTTGTTGTAATAGAAATGGCAAGTTTCTATTATTATGAAAAAGTAAGAAGTTGAGGGTAGATTTTTTTTTGGGGGGGGGGTTAAGTTTTATTGATTTTTAAAAACAAACAAAAAACAAACAAAACATAAAAACATCCCTTTCTTCATAAATATAGCAGCATTTTGGTCGGCTTGGTTTTCAAATTTTTTGTGCTTCAATTTTATAGTCTCAGTTACAGTTACATTACATAATACCTCATATTATCAATCAAAAAAATGAAGATCCTAGTATTATTATTAATCAATCATTTGACTATAATTTGTTCATTCATACTTGTGCGGAGATAGCGTTATACTTTACTTAGTTTTATTTTATACAATTATATAGTCCTCCAAATCTATCCTAAAAAACATTTTATATAAATATAATAAATAAAAAAGAAAGAAATACATCTTATAATATTCATTATTTCTTAAAATTCAACATATTCTATTAGTAGATATATTTGTTATCTAGCCATTGACAGAAAGATCCCAAATTTTGTAAAATTGTTTATCCTCTTTGTTCCTCTAATTTCAAATGTCAATCTACTCATTTCAGCACATTCCGTATTTTCTGATAGTTTCCTCCTGCGATGGTATTTTCTCATTTTTTCCAATTTTTGCAAATACAATCCTAGCTGCTGTTAATACATTTAAAATCCCAAATATTTTAATCTTGCTCTATGTATCAGGTAGAATTCCCCATAAAATTATATCTGGTTTCAATCTATATGCTTTTTAGTCATTTTTTCCAACCATGTGTGGATTTTAGTCCAATATTTTTTTGCAATCCGCACATGTCCACACATATGGTAAAATGAGCCAGGTATCTGATGACATTTCGAACAATATTTTGGATTTATTTCTTGAACATTCTTGCTTATTCTTGTTGGAGGAAATCCACCTATAAAACATCTTTTTATAAAAAAATTTTTAAATGCTGTTGACATTGTCATTTTTATAATTTTGGACACAATTTTTGCCATTTCTCTAGATCAATCCATATCCAAAATTCTCCCCCAAGCACATCATAGTTTCTTTAATTTGTTCTTCTAGTTTAATTTCTAATAAATATCCATACAGTTTTTAATCACCTTTTCATCAGTACCTGTTAAAATCTTATCTAAATCAGTCAATTTATTATAGAAACCTTCTGTTTTAAAATCTATTTCATACTTGAATGTATTTGTGCATAAGAAAACTGATTCATCTTTATACCTTCTTCCTCTAGTTTTTTGCATCAATTAAAGTTCACCCTTTTCATTCAAAATTTCCCCCATATCTAACTGTTGTTTCCTTCTTATATTGTTATAGGAAAGAAAATGCTTCAATAGTCGATAAGCGACTGGAATATTCAAATAATGTTGTCTTTTAATCTTCTCCCCATTTAACCACAGAGACTCTGTATATGATGTCTTCTAAAATAACCCTGTATTTTAGTTCCCTTCATACCATAAAAAGGCATGCCACCCCACAACAACATCATGGTCCTTCTAATGTTACAATCTAGTATTTCTTAATGTTATCAATTCCTTACCCATGTGCCAATTTGTAGCTTGGTAGTACAACTCCGAATTTGGCAGACCCAAATCCTCCTCTAATTCAGCATCTTGTAAAATTTTAACTTTATTCTCGCTTTCTTACCTTGCCATATATTATTTCAACACAATTTGTTTAAATCTTCAAAGTAGTCCTTTCCAAGCCTAATTGTATTGTTTGAAACAAATATAACAATTCTGGGTAAATATATTCATTTTGATTGTTGAAATTCTCCCTATTATGACAGTTGTAGGTTCTCCCATTTCGTCAAATCTAGTGCTATCTGTTTGTTTAAGTTTAGTGTAGTTGTTCCCTTAGTGTACTGCATCTTGCTGTCAAATGTATCCCAAATACTTAACCTTATTCGTGACTTGAATTTTCAATGCATCTGCCAATTCTTCTTTTTGTCTTAGTTGCATATTCTTTGTCAAAATCTTTGTCTTATCTTGTTTATTTTCAAGCCGGCCACCTTGCCATATGCCTCTATCTTTCCAATACTTTTGTGCTGTTTCTCGAGGGTCTTCTAAAATAAAGGCCAAGTCATCCACAAAAGCTTGCAATTTTAAATTCTCCTTTTTAATTTTCATTCTTTATACCCTTTTCATCTCTCATGTTCTATTTAACACTTCCAGAGTTAGTATAAATAGCAAAGGTGATAGTGGGCAACCTTGTCTTGTACCTTTTCTTATATTGATAGAGTCTGTTAATTCTCCTCTATCTTACCTTTGCCATTTGCTTATAATATCATTACCTTTGCCGTTTGCGTATTGCTTGAATTAATTCTCTGGCAAAGCCCATCTGTTCCAATAATAATAACATGAATCTCCAGTTCGCATTATCAAATGCCTTTTGTGCATCTAAAAATATCAAAGCCATTTGTTTTTCAGGCGTGTGCCTCATAATATTCCAAAGTTCCAATTAGACTCTCATATTATCTTAATTTGTCTCTTTGGCAGAAATCCATTTTTGTCAGGACATGAATAAAATTATTTAAATATTTTTTGGAGTCCTCTCTGCCAATATTGGAACGTGAAATTTTATCATCTGCATTTAATAAAAGAATGGGTCTATAATTCTTAATTTGGTAAATGGATCAAGTCTTTCTTTTGGAATAGTTTAATGTAGGCTTCTGACATGTTTTAGTATCTTCTTCTTTACATGAACTTCATTCATGACTTCTAAGCAATGGGAAGGTTCAGCTGATTCTTGTAATGTTTTATAGACATTCTGGCCAGAATCCATCTGGGCCTTGTGCCTTCCCATTATTTTGTTTCTTAGACGGCTTCAGTTACAACTCCATCATGTTCTTTTGCTTTCTATTTTTTCAATCTCTTTCGGTATCCTTAGGTAGATACTATTCTGTAAATTCGTTTAAACTCTTTTCCCATCAAATCTCTTGCTCATATAATTCCCATAAAAGTCTTGGAATGATTTCCTTCTTCTCTTTATTCCCAGTGGCAACTTGACCTTGATCATCTGTTAACTGTGGTATTTCCTTGATTCTTTTTCCTTTCTCAAATTTGTATGCTACATCTACCTGGTTTGTTTGCATCTCAAAATAATTCTGTTTAGCACTTCTAATTTTCTGTGCTAATTCTCCTTTCTCTAATTAACTCATTTTATGTTTAATTGTATCCAGTTTTAGCTTTAATGTCTTTTTTCTGTGGCATTTTTGTAGATTATTTTCAAAGTCTTTTATACTCATCTTCTAAAGCTTCATGGCTTGGCCTTTTCCTGCATATTCCTTTTCTTCGTAGTCTATTATCAAGCCTCTAGCATATGTCCTTCACACTGTGTCCAATACATTCTGGATTGAAGTGTCTTCTTCTTTATTTCTCTAAGAAAAAAGCTAATTCTTTCTCCATCTCTGTATAAAAATCCTCTCCTTTAGAATAGTATTATTTAATGTCCATACTCGATCTCATTTTTTGTCCTTTCGCATATTAATTGTCGACTGGATTAGTGATCTGCTGGCCAAGTACTTTGGCTTCGATATTGGTTTCTTGACTATTTGATATTAGTTCTGTTGAAGTCAAATCATATCTCTCTGGAAACATGATCAAATGTTCCTATTTGAAGTAAAAGTGTCAATTGTTTGGTTTTAACATTTCTTTCTCTCCATATATCTTTTAGTTATATTTCATCTGATACAATTTAAAAAAGATTTGGGGAGAGTCATATTCTGACATTATTGGCTTTGTTGTTAGTTGCTATAGTAAGTCAGGTGTTTGATTCTACTTAGATTCCATTGAAATCTCCCATCAATAATAATGTTCGGACAGTAGTCATATTCAATTATTTTCATGTGTATTTTGTTATAAAATCTTCTTGTTTAAATCACATTCGGAGCAATAAATTGCAGTCCAAAGAGTGTTTTTCCGTATTATTGGCCATTTATTTCCACCAATTAATACTCTTCCGTCTTCATCAGTATAAATCAATTTTGCTAAAATGGGTCTCTTTAATACATAAAACCAGTCCTCTTTCTTAAATTGAGTCAAAGAGTAAATATTTACCTAATTTTGGTTGATATCAAAAAATTGTTCATATTGGTTTTTTAATATGTACTTCTTGCAGACAAATTTATATCCAAATTTTTAGTTTCTCTAATTTTGTGAAAAAAATTTCCTTCTTGTAACAGCTGAATTAAGTCCATTTATATTATTGGGTACAGTTTTTTTCTCTTCCATGATGAAGCTTTATAATTAGTTGGGCCGCTCATCGTAGATCTTGTGTTCACATTGGTTCCTTTAAGTCTCCATCGATCCACCTACTGCGCCTTCTTCTTTTTCAAGTCCCATTTGGTCATCTTGGAATTCAATTTTAGTGAAATCTCTTTTTCTGCCTCCCCTCCTCTCTCCTTTCCAAAAACAATTCGCAATAAAATAATTCTGCTTTCTCGATTGAGTCAATTCTATGTCTCTTTCTTGCCATATAAAACATTAACCCTATCTAGGATAGCCATCTATAATTCACGCTCTTTTTTCAATAGCAATTTTAGTCAGAAATCGTTATTGGTCTTCTCATCTCTCTCACTCTTCTGGGTATCTTGCTTTAAAACCACAATCTCTGCCTTGTTATTTCAATGTTTTCCTGATACCCTTGTAATATTGGTTGTTTTAATGGCTTGTTTAAAAATCTGATATGACTTCTCTTGGTAGGTTATTTTCATGCGCATATCTGTAAAACCTCGATATACCTCATCTATCCATCCATCATCTTCTCCTTTCTGTTATTTCCAAAGCTTCAGCCAATTTATTTTAATATCATTATCTCAGCTAGATTTTGTCCTTTTTCTTCCTCTATGTTTTGAAATTGAGAATAGAAGTCTGATCTGTCCATCTTCCATTTCAGGCATCCCACTT
The DNA here is from genome assembly GCA_004320025.1 of Laticauda laticaudata. Taxonomy (NCBI): domain Eukaryota; kingdom Metazoa; phylum Chordata; class Lepidosauria; order Squamata; family Elapidae; genus Laticauda; species Laticauda laticaudata. Next base: position 11,737 of record BHFT01004705.1, read on the forward strand.
TTTCTTGCCTAAACACTGTTAATCTGCTATCAATATCTCTGATCTTCTATCTCTTTGTTTAATGCTTCTTCTTCAATTTTTTGGATATCTCATCATACTTCACCATCATTTGTTGAATATTCTCTACCTTTTCATCAGTTTTCCCTGGTTCTTTGTTAATATTATTCTGTTCTTTTGCTTAATATTTTCTATGGTCTTTTTCAAAATGTGTCTGATTTTATTTTAAGGTCTTGGATTCCTTGGCATAATCATACTGTAGATTCACTCTTTCTTGATCTTTGTCTTGTTTTAACACTATCTGAATTGAACATGTCCTCCAGATGGTGGGAGGCAAGAAGTAGAAGTTTGAGAGCCAGAGCTATAAACTTCTGTTTTCATTTAAAATTAATTTCGGGATCTTAGGTTCTTTAAACCCTAATTCCAATTATGGAATAGCCAATTAAATAACCAAAATGAAAAATACAAGATGGAGAGAGAAAACCCAATAATATAAAAAGAAAAGGAGAAAAAATTTCTTCAGGTCTTCTTAACCTTAATCCAATCAATATTAGGTAGAAAGGAAGGAGAAAAATAAAAAGGCTTAAAAGAGCAAACAAAAAAATTGAAGAAAATAAAAATAATTTTCAGGTTCTTCATACCTTAATCCAATTAAGAATTCTCAAATTTTAAAAAAGGTGCTCATAAAAAGTGAACCAAAAAAATAGATCAAAAAACTAAAAAATCCCAAAGAAGAAAGGAAAAAGAAAAAGAAAAAATTTCCCTTTAAAATATTAAGCAAAAGATGGAAATATTACAAAATAAAGGTTTTAAAAAGAAAAAAAAGAACAGTACAGCTGGTGGGGGGGGGGGTAAGCACAACTTAAGAGAGTAAAATAGACACACTGCAACTTTATTTAATTACCAAGGCTCTTGTCATAACTCTCTCCAAGTTCAAAGCCAAGTTTCATTTGTTTGATAGGCAGTCCAGAAGAAACACTGCAATATACACTTCTCCGTGCTCTTCCCTCTGTCTTATCAAGTGCAATGTCCTTGAAAAAGTAATTTCAAACTTTCTTTCTCACCTTTCTCAGCTTCGTCTAAAAATATTTAAAGCCTCTAGTTGGCAGTGTTTCAAGCATTTCTTTACTCTCACTCTCCCCTCCTTTCGCCAGACAAAACGTAACAAGAAGTTAAAAGAAAAAAAACACAAGTATATAAAAATACTTAAAGGGGCGCCTCTAACTAGAATATTACAAAGTCAAAAAAGAAAAGAAAAAATAGATATAAATAGAGAAAAAACAGTCCAGTAGCAGTGCAAAATCATGATAGAAGTCAGCCATAAGAAAAAAAAAACAAACAGCGACAACCTTACTTTTGATACTTCTGTTTAAAAACCACCGCTTATGTCAGTTCTGTCAAAACTTTTTACAGATTCTTTTTTCCCTTAGGGTGTCCTTTAAGGTCCTTTTAAGTCTTAGAAATAATAAAAGAAAAATTCTCAACCAAACCGACCACTTTCTCTTTCAGCCTCTTCGTTCAGAGCTGTCCCAACTTCAGTAGCTTTGATGGCCGCCCTCTCTGCCGGTGGCAAAAAAGGCTTCTCCTGATCAACCAGAGGACTTTGCAATAATCTATCCTGGGATCTACAGAATGCGCGCCTTCACTATCACATCTCTTGGATGGTTTAGGTCCATTTGGACTGTCCAGGGACAAAATATCGGCTACAATCTCAAGACTTCCAAGTTGCAGCAGTATACATGAACGCCAGCTCCTCCCTCCTAGAAGTTGAGGGTAGATTTTAATGTCTTATTTTAACTGCACCTAAGGAGTCGGAAGTCAATGCTTTCCCCACTTATCCACTTCCTTTTCCTTTCTAATCCCTAATATTTGGCTTTTGTATTCTTTTTGTACTGTCATATTATAAAATAATAAAAATATGTAAACATGAGATTCAAAACAGATCATTAGAAGATGCACACCCTGTCTTTCATTTCTTTTCAGAAAAGGAGAACAATAAGGCTGCTAGTGAATAAGTATCACAGATTTGAAAACATTTGTAATACAACAATAGTATAAAACGTTTGGCCCAGGTTCATGATAATACCTTTTATGAATTCAGAGGCAGAAAAACATTTACATGATATATTTCTCTAACCAATGAAGGACTAATTCTTACTTATATCTTCAAAGTATCTGTTGGTAAACTGAAGTAACAGGTCTACAATGTTTTTTTCTTCTCTCTCTTATATATGAATTCATACTTTTCACTTTTGCTGTGTTAGTTGGGATAAAGGAACCATTGTGGGTTTAAACAAAATGTTATATGACGTGGTCTTAGATTAACAAAAGCCTGATAATTCACTTTCAAAGTTTATCAAATCAAATATTTCATGAGTTAATTTGCCCGCTGGCATCTTTTGAGGCAGAAGTCTGAGCGCGAAAATGCGTTTTGCAAAGTTCAAAGTTCTATTTCATCCGTGAGTCGACAGAAATATATAACCAAGTATGGCCAAAAACCAAAAAGTCCAATTCCTTGCTTCACGAATTCTTTTTCCCATAATATTCATTTGGGAGAAAACAACTAGTGCAGTGGAGATAGAATCTGATATATCTGATTGACTTTTGGTTGTATTCATTTGCTGTTCATTGTCTAGATTTTATTCTCTCAGAGTCCCTAATCACATCTACTCTCTCTCTCTCTTTCCTCTCTCCTCTGTTCTTGCCTTGTTTAACGAATATAGAGCTTTCAGTGGACTCAGATGATATTGCATGTGTGTCAGGGTGAATTCAATTTTTTTTTTTTAGCTACCGGATTGGTGGGCATGGTTGGTGGACATGCAAGGGGAAGGCAGTGTAAAATCTCCAGTCAAAGGTGGGTTATTAGCCGGTTCTCTGACTAATTCAAATTTCTGCTATCGGTTCTCTAAACTGGTCAAACCTGCTGAATACGCACTTCTGATGTGTGCATATGTGTATCTGAGCAGAAATTTTTTTTTGGGGGGGGTTTAGGAGCCATTTGAAGTAAACAGAAGTTATTTCGAGTTTTACATTTGTATGTGCTATATATATAGTGTAACCGATTACTTGCAGGCATGGTTAGCTAATTAAAAATAACAATTTATGGTGCTAAACAATTACATAGATTAATGAAATTAGATGATCAAATTTTTAAAATCATTTAAACCCTAAAACATTGATAAACTTAAATTTAAAATGAATAAATGCAGTACAGGTGTTAAACTCCAGAAGAGAATATCTGAAGGGACTGAATTTATTCTTAAATTGATCTGATACATTAAAATGCAACTTTAAAAAAAAAAAACAATCGCTTCTTTTTGTTACCTGTTCCAAATAAAAGAGTTTTCTTCTTTAAACATTCCATTTTTTAACAATGAAAATGAATGGGTTTTACAATCAGATAAATTTTAAGATAAATTTTGAGTGCTAAACTTCCCAAAGGACCCATTAACAGGTTAGTGGTCGACTTATGACCAAATTGAACCAAAATTTATTTGCTAAATGAGACATTTCTTATGTGAGATTTACCCATTTTTAACCTTTCCTTTGTAAGGCCTAGGTCAATCGGCCGATCGGATGCAAAACATAATGGGAAAAAGGACAGCAGGACGAGCAAATTTTCCATCCGTTGTTATACCGCTCTCAAAGTGCCCAATTTGCAATAAACAGAGCGGACAATGGAAGGAAATGGATGTGGGGAGGATGTAGGCGAGGATGTTAAGCGAGCTCAATGGAAGCCAAGCGAGATGAAGTGGAATGGAAGCGGATGACACATCTGCAGGGCTTCGGAGAACAGTGAGCGGACGTGCCAGCGGCAGGAGCAGATGCATAGTGGATGCTGAGGGCGGATATGCGCGGATGCCATCACGGAAGCCTAGTGGATCCTAGCAGAAGCTAGTGGATGCCTAGAGGATGCAAGCGTTCCTGCACAATGCGGGGAGGATGCATTGCTCAGTCCCATGGATATAAAGGGAAGCAGCTCCGCAAGCAGGTCACCATTCAGAGGAAAGACCTGCTGCCAGAGACATTTCAGCCACAACCATGGGAAGAAGAGGAAGCCTGTGCTTACTCCTGCCAGCCCTGGCAAGAAAGGACTAGGACCACCATCCGCAACCCCTGGCGCTGGACTCAGGGGGGGGGGGGGGGGGGGTGTTTCTGCTGGGGCTTCTGCTGCTGGTGCTGCTGCTGCGCATCTTCTGCTGCTTGGTGCTGACTCGCTGGTGTGCTCCTGGTGCTGTTTGGTGCCTGCTGCTGATGACTCTGCTCATGCTGCTGAAGCTTGCTGGCTGGTGGTGTGTGGTGGCGCAGCCCCTAGAACCTCAAAGCCTGCTGATGAGGGCCCAGAAAGGCCCTGCCAGAGGGAGGAAGAAACCAATCGTGAGAAAAGGGGGAGAGGAGACAGTACTCATTGCAGAGGAACATGAGGAGAAGGTGCTCGAATGGCTGAGGGAGAACGAGTACCTCTGGAGAAGGGACACAGGCTCTACTCGAGACACCAGTGGAACAGGCGGCTTGGAGAGAGAAGGCGGAGAGCCTGGGCTACATTTTGGATGTCCTCCTGGGTGTGGAAGCACATGCACACACTGGTACGGGCAGCTGCTCTGAAGAAGTCTGGCGGCCGCGGTCCAAGCTAACCGACCGGGAGACTATGTCACGGCCAAGTGCAGCTTCTTGGAGGGTGAATCGCCACCTTGAGAGCAGCCCCTCTGTCAACCCTCTCTCTCAGGGCAGCCACAGACAGCCAGTCCTTTTCTGACCAATAGTCAGATCTGTGTCCAGGCAGGTATCTTTGGAGTTGCCCCCACGATGGAGACTCCCTAGACAGCTGCACTCCCGCGTGCCAGATCACATGGAGGATCCCGGAAGCAGATGGAACAAGAAGAGCCGCTACACCAGAGACAACCCACACCCACAACCCAGCTCCACCTCCACAGAAAGCAGGCAAGAGAGGCAGACTGGGGGGTATGAGCCACACTGTCCCTCTTGGAGATCAGGACACCATCAAGAGCAGCGTAAGACTCCTCTCTCAGTGGTACACTTTGACATACCATCCTCTAACAGAAAGCCCTTTCCTCACCTATGTGACCCAGACCCTAATGGAAATGCCCGAAGCCCGTACCAGGTGATCACAGGAGAGGAATACCAGGTGATCAAGGAGAGGATCATTTTGCACCACCCTCCAAGCCGCATCTGAACCTGCCTCTACCCACTCAGGTCTGCCTCCTCACCCCAGGCGATGTCACAGCCCCTTCCAAAGCTTTCAACAGCCCCTCACCTACCAAGGCTATGGCTACCAGGAGTTCCAGCTAGCAACAGGCAGCCCTCATCCAGGCACAGGTACATCGCACACCAAAGGTGCCACCGATGCCACCGATAGCACCAAATGCACACGATGCCCACAGAATGCCAGCCGACGCCACAGATGCCACCGACACCTCACCTCGCTCAGCTGCAGACGCAGACAGCCCCACTCACCTCCTTCCTCCACACCACAGCCAAGCCCGGCCTCAGAACATCTGTCATCGGGTCTGGATGACATCCCATGTCCTGGAGGAAGGGCCTCTCAACACATCACGGGACTGAGCCAGCTCTTGATAGCTCCATCAGCACACCATCCCTGTTTGTCCTCTTGGGCCAGGCACCCAATGGTGCCTCAGACCAGCACCCAGCCACTTCCACTCCAGCACCTGAGACTTCACACCCGAGAACCAATGGCAAGCCTCAGAGTGACCTGAGAAGGTGCCAGAGCCGGTTGTTAACCTGTTGACTTTATCTTGGCCTTGGCGAGCAGCTTTTCTTGGTTCATTTTGCTTTTTTAATAAAGTCCACAGGTGTTGTTATTTAATTGATAGAGTGTCAGTCTTTGGCTTCGACGTACCGACTCGTAGGTCAGTTCTTTTAGAACGCTAAATAAAGTCCTTGGGTGGAACTCTTTTAGAGAATGGGCTTTGAGAAGCCTTTTGCTGATGCTGCTGGGATGGGTAAGGATAGCTGTGGATGGATAAGGATAGCTGTGGGATGGATAGCTGAGGGCATGGTTAAGGTAGCTAGGTGGAATGGATAAGGATAGGCTGTGGGATGGCATGCTGTGGGCATGGGGTCAGAGATAGCAGTGGGATAGGCAGTGGATACTGTGGAGATGGGTAATAGCTGTTGGGATGGGATATATAGCTGTGGATAGAATAAGACCTCCAGTGCAAGCATATGGGACTGTATGGTCCACACCTCCACTGCCACACATGTTGCCCTTTTTTATCAATAACAATTTATTCAGAATTGATCAGACACATTCAACAGGTAAACACAACTCATTTATTAACGTGCCTGTTTCATTGTAGGGGCCACTCAACATACATGGCACCATACTCATCAGTAGTGATGAGACAGGCTGAGGGAGAGTCATTCCAATTAAGCAGCTATCTCGTAGCCAATAATCTGTCTTGCCACTCACTGCTCCAGCTGGGGGAGTTGGACCAGTGTTTCAGGAGTTGTGCTTGCTTCTTCTCTTCACATGAAGCTACTGTTGGGCTTGGACATCCATAGTGGCTATCAGGTCTTACGTCTTCCGCCTTCGCATTACGCCAGGCTCCATGTCCCCATATGCCTGTTGTTGGGGTCCACGAGCCTGTTCTGGCAAACTGGGTAGTGGTGGCGCATAGATTTGTGCAGGATGCGCGCAAACTTCCACGAGTTACCTCACGGTCTCTGGGTGATGCTGGCATGTGGTGAGAGTACCGTAGGAACCTGTTGGCCGAGGATGCCAAAGGCACTCTCCACGTCTTTGCCGCTGGACAGCCTGTAGTTGAAGTTCCTCTCTTCACGGGATGAGACAATTCTGGAAGTGTAGGGCTTTCATAGAGGTAGGTTCTGTGGGAAAGGCGTCATCCCCACGATGAAGTAGGGCAGATCTTTGTGTGTCGTTGGGTCAGGGGGTCCTGGATCTGGGAAGCCCATGATGAGGTTGGTGTTCCAGCCCTCCTGAGGTCACTGGCGTTTTTATACCTGGGCAATTGAAAGCTGACCCGTTGCCTGAAGCATCGATGTCTGAACTATGTTAGTCAGCATCGACCATCGGGGCGAAAGGATGAGTTGAAGAAGCCCTTGTGGTTGTGGATTAAGTGGACCCTGAGTGGCTGGAGCTTTGGCAGGCCACGTGCTTGCCCATCTATTGGCTGCAACGGTGTGGGGGGAAGTTCACTTCCTGATACCACTGCTCTGGCAACTTGTCTCTCCAGACCTTCTTCAGTGGTGGACACTGGAGGAGCTCCTCTCTAGGTGTTTCTTGAGATGGCTGACACCACTTCTCTGACCACAATGCTGATGGTGTTGTGTGGCACCATCCAGCGTAACTGCATTCTGTACGTGGTCCTGGAGGCAGGTGGGCAGAGTTCAGTGCCAACCTTCAGTCCAGGTCCAGGTCGGGATGGGTTGGTGTTTTGCTCTTGGTCAACCTGGTCTCAGCTGCTCCACAACTTCGTGCAAACATGGCTGGTGGCAATTCTCATGAAGTGCGGAATGCAAGTTCTTCGTTCTACAGCCCACATCAGCTTGTCATATACAGTCCGTCTTGGCTCGCTCTTGCGATCTCATCTTCATATCCACACACTTCTTGGGACTGCCTCCTTTTCCTGTTGCGTAGAACAGGTTGAAAGAGCCTGTAAAAGGGGCTTCCGCACTGGGTTGTAGAATGAGTGGTGGCTGACCAAAAGGAGTGGTGTTGATGACCCTGGTGGAGATGACTGGGATGCTGTGGAAGAGCAAGAAGCAAGAGCAAGGCTGAAGAGGTTCTGCACCGCAGGCTGCTGGGCTGAAAGTGAGATTCCGAGGTGAGTTCTCCTCCTTTTATAGCAATAGTTGTGTCTGTCTAGTGTACACTTCTGCAAACCCCCCCCCTCTAGACATCACTCCAGACCAATCCTAATAATCCCGAAGATACGTCCCTATATGAACTTGTTTTCCATTTTAATGCCTTTATATGCAAGCTGCATCCGCTTTCCATCCTTTCCTATAGTCTCAGTAGTCTACTAACGGCTGCGACGGAATGTTCCGCGTCACCGTTTCGCGTTCCTCACTCTTTCCATTTTCCGCTGGAGTGGATGCGATTAGCATGGATGACGCAGCGGATGCCGAGCAGATACAACTGGACGTGTCAACCGGATGTAGATATCGATTTGTTACACCGCGTATGTTAGCGGATGTAGAACGGACCGCAGCGGAGAATGTTCCATACTCGCTGAAAAGTCTCTTGTGCAAGCCTCAAAACGTCTTCTTGAGCGATGAAATCTCAGTAAACAGATGCTGGACGGATAGAACGTATGAATCACGCATGCAGTGAGTACAGAATGGATGCATCGCGTTAACCAACGGATGGCAAGAGTTTTTCTCCTTTTTACATCCTCTTTCCATCTGTTGGTGCAGTGTTACATGAGCTTTAAGTATGTCACAACATTGTTACATTTGTAATATGGCTGTTAAGTGAATCTGGCTTCCCTATTGACTTTGCTTGTCAGAAGGTCACAAAAGGGAATCACATGAGCTTGAAACTCTACAACCGTCAAAAATATGAGTCAGTCATCAAGTATCTGAATTTTGATCCCAGGATCATAAGGATGCTACAATGGTCATGAGTGTGAAAAATGGTCATAAGTCACTTTTTTCAGTAATGTTTTAACTTCAAACAGTCACTAAATGAACTATTATAAGTTGACAACTACCTGTAGCATGTGAAGGTGATACTTAAATATTTGTTTTGGAAACCAGTAGGAAGCCTGTACTGTATGTCCCTTCTCTGTTTTCACAGAATTTCCTTCATTATTTTTCAAAATGTAATTGATGACATTTAGTGAGAAGTATATACAACATATGTGAAAGCCAAATTCTGCATCTCTGCTTTCTCTCAATCATTTTAGACATTATAATCTAAGGATGTCTCCTACTGAAAACTATCAAACTTTTCAAAATTTACCTAATAAAAGTCATTCTAGAAGGAAATGTTTGGTTACATAACACAATCACCTAGGGGTCAGCAGCAACCCTAAAGCTCCCTTTCTTTTTTAGAGTTGGTAATTTGCACTAACATGAGATTTTATAATTCCTTAGAGGGCCTGATTCAGATACATTGCTCTTTGTTCAGCTAATGAGGTCAAAGCACCTTGATCAGTAATAAAGCTATTCTCTTGTGTATTGTGCCTATGAGACAATGCAGCAGCTATAATAAAGTCAAAGAGAATGTTAATTATTCCACTGACTAACCCTAAACCTTGGAGCTGAAAGAGTGTGAACTAAAATTAAAAGACTGATAATACTGTGAAGATGTAGGTCATGCTAATGACATGCATCAATTACATCCAGGTTTTCTAAATAGGGTGTCTTTTAAATGAAATGTTGCTATAATGTGTATGTCATGATAGGTAAAATATGTTCTCTATTCTTGGTATTCTGGTGTTGGGAAAAAATCTGGTTCAGTTTCAAGACGGGAGAAACACACTGGAAATGTGGAGGCTGATTGGAAACATGGTTTAACAATGAAGCAGAACCACGTGGCTTCTGGGCAACTGACCACATGGAGTTGAGAGTGCGGGGAATTTATACCTTCTCTTAGACTTTGCACTTGACCTTTTTGTTCCTGTATAAGAACATGTATTCTATTGGGTGTTGTCAGACTCCCAGGGGACCATGTACAAATCCTAGGGTGAGCTAAGTTTGGTTGAAGTTTGCTGGGGATGATGCAACTGAGAAGATGCAATGAAGGAGCTTGTGTTTTGAAAGGATGTTGAGCAATTCCTATTATGGCTGAGGGCTAATCCTACCATTGTTGGAGCTTGGGTGAGTGTATTTGCTTATGAATAGAACTAGCTATCTCTTTATCTCCTAAGTGCTGATATCTGCTAACTGCTATTAAGAAAGGTGGGGGCTGCTTATCAAGAGCATGTTTCTCTTTTCTTATCCAGGGAAATATAATATTCTTCCTTTTTAATATTTCCTAAAATAATTCATTCTTCTAGGAGAGGGGTAGGTGCTAACTTTCTACAATGGGTTCTCAAAGTAGTTTTGGTTGAACTACTAGGCTTTTAGTTGTGGTGCCTTAGGAGGTTCCTGCTTTCCATATTCATGTTGAAATACTAACAGTAGAGGCAAAACATGGTTTAAATAGCTACAAAGGGATATGACCATTCTTAAATCTCCCAAGCACTGGGATAGTATATGATTGAGCTAAGTTTTTTTTAAGGAGGATTCAAATTATTTAGATACTTACTGATGGTAAGTATCCTCATAAGCCATACACTTTTTTATTTATTTTACCTGAAATTTCAAATAACTTTGTTATTTTACATAAATGTTTCTACAATATATTTAAAGACAAATAGGATTATCATCATGGTATGGAAGAAGATGTTACATTGGATATACAAATTAAACCAACTAATGTCTTAATAATTGAAAGAGGTATACAAAAATAAACCAGAAGAATGACTTTCATTTTTTATTTTGAATTTACAAAAGTGACATGTTAAAGTTTTGAATGAGAAAAGACAAAGGTGAAATGAAAAGAATTTAATTTTTTAAAGGGATTAAAAATTAAGATTATTTATTTATTTATTTATTTATTTATTTATTTATTTATTTATTTATTTATTTATTTATTTATTTATTTGTTTGTTTTATTTCCTGGTAACTAGTAATTCTCTATAAAGTCATTTCTTTATTATCTTTTTTACTGTACATATATATGAACAGTAAAAAAAGTAGAGAGAAAAAAAAATAAATTTGTATCCTTTTATATTTTATATTTATATATTTATATTTTTCTTAGTTCATATTAGACTTTTATTTTTGTAACTCTAATGTTTAATAAAATAATTACATACACAAACATGAAATCCCACATTGAATAATTATAGTTTCAAAAGGAAATAAAGCTGTATACATGCAGACCTACAATTCTTGATTAGAAACTACGGGTTTCTTTATTTTTACTTTTCAGCCCAGAAAAAACAGATCAAAATGCATATGTTGCTTTATAATGTTATAGTGTGAACACTGAGAAAAATGGCAACTGAAAATTGACTAAAGTGCATAAAGCTAAGCATGGTGTAGACAAGGACAAATTTATCCTCTTTTCTCAAAACTCTAGAATCAGAGGTTATACAGTTAAACTAACTGGAAGGAGATTTAGACTAGGGAAAACTAGGAATGTTTTCACATAGAAACAATTAAATTGGGCAGCTGGTTTTCATAAGACATGGTGATGGTGGTTGAATTTGCTGGCTTTAAAAGATTAGATAGATTTATAAAGCATATATCTGTTAGACTTGAGGTCCTTACTGCTTCCAAATATCAAAAATATCAAATATCAAAATATCAAGCAGGGGGCCACCTCACATTTGTACTTTTCCAATACAATCTGTATGGAGATGCCCTTGAAGATAACTCAGAAGTATTAGATCATCCAGAATGCAGTTGCTCAGGCAGTTATAGGCACCATAAATTTTACCCATGTTGGTCTCATTTGAGAGCTGCACTAATTGCCAGTATATTTTAACCTTTGTTGTGTAACATTTATTTCCCTAACTAATAAGAATTTTTATTTTTTATTTCATTTTATTTGGTTTGTCAATTGCTTACAAGATAATAGGTATAAGTAAAAACATAGTTATGAATACATGGATACATACAAGGAAACTAAAGGAAACAATAGGACAGGGAACGGTAGGCAGTTGGTTGCGCTTATGCATGGCCCTCTACGACCTGCTTAGGAAAGGGGTGAGGTTCAATAGTAGTAAAGTCTAAGGTTAAAGTTTTGGGTTTTTGGGGAAAAGAACAGCCACATACGTCGAGGTGAGAGGATATTCCAGACATTGGACCACTCTGTTGTGAAGTTTTGTATTCTCCTGCAATCAAAGTTTGCGTGCGTGATTACCTTGAGTTTTGTATATATTGTGTGCTCTCGTGTTGTTTAGGTTGAAAGCTGAAGATTGCATTGAACAAAAGGTAGTGACATTGCAATGTATGATTTATACGCATATATACTGCGGCATATTAAGCCGACTCTAAAAACTCAATTGTTTTTTTTAAATCAAAATTAGGGGTATGGCTTATACGGCGCATGGAAATCACACCAAATGGAACTGACATGACGCACTTTCTCCATACACGCAATATCAATCGACATTACCATTCAGGTCATGATATACAGCCCAGTAAAAATTGAGAACTGCACTAAATAAAGTTAATCGCGACAAAGCTACAACTCAATGTCGCAATATAAAATTTAACTGTAGCCTCAAATAAAATGCAACATAACTACCGTCTAATTAAAGCACATTTTTTTTTACTCTGGGCGCCTGGCCATTTGCTTTTTCTATCACCGGATCATAACAGCGCTTGTGATGGTTAGTCATTCACGAGGACGCGCTTTCCGTTGTTTTTGCGATCGTTCACGTGCAACTATCAGATGCTTACATACCGGTAATTCCTTAATATTGTTTCCACCACAAATGCTTTTGAAATGAAACTGCTCATTAGTGCATGTGCACATTGATAGCACTTTTTGTATTAGCGCCAAAGACACGACCGGTTATTGGGGGGTTGGCCTATATGTTGAGTATTTGCAAAATTCGGCATTATGGCAGTTTTTTAAGGGTCGGACTTATTCGCCGAGATCAGCTTACTATGCGAGTATATACAATAGGTAAACTATACTAAATCGGACTGAAAGCGGTTTAGTTTCTAGTTTTCTAGGTCTAGAATTTAAGTCTAGTGGCATAGATAGTTCTGCAAACAAGTAGAGGAGTAGAGAACTCTATCTTGTGAAATATTTCGGACTTCTCAACTGTGTTATATCAGGAATACGTAATGTGTGGTTCCAGACATGAATGACGCTGTTTTTGAGTATTGGTCTAGCAAATGTTTTGTATGCTCTAAGTTTATTAGTGCTAATATTACCAGACGAAAAAGCTACGTAAGATTAGAAGTTAACAACTCTTAATGCCTTTTTGGCTATGTATTACCACTGGGCTCTGCACTTAGATCATTAGATGATGAGTACTCCAAGGTAGCTTGATAGAGTTTGTGATCATCAAGCTAGGTCTTGGACTATTCAGCCTGTATTTTACAGCAGTATTTTCTGAATTTTTTTTTGGCCAATAATTAAGACCAGAAGCATTTGTTTGTTTGAGATTTGAAGTTGTATCATTTTGTTTGACCATTCTGATACATAATCAAGGTTCTTTTTTCGAAAGGGCAGCAGTATTCTGTCTGTGGCTGTTGCAATAGTTTTAACAATCATCAACAAAGAGGACTCAGTTTGCTCATTAATATGATCACAGAGGTCATTTATGTAGAGATGAAGAGAGCTGGTCCTAGAAACACTGCCTTGGGACACCACTGTTGACAGGTACATTAATTTGATAGGACGCTCCAGTTTTTGCCATTTGTTGTCTGTTACAGGAAGTGCTTCATATCCAGTTGCTGCAGGGTGTCTGGGAACCATAAGATTTTAGTTTTTAGTAGTAGTTTGTTGTTGTACCACTGAAGGAAAGGCTTTACAGAAGTCATGTAGATTATGCATCTATTGCTTTGCCCTGATCGAGTTGTGTAGTCCATATGTTTTGCAGTGTAAGAGTTGCAGATTGTGGATAATTTTTTTCTGAAAAACTAAATTGTTTAGTAGAGAGATAGGTTGTTGTCTGCAAAATGGAGGGTAACTAGATGGTTAAATAATTTGATTCCATGCTTTATACAGGTGGCACAGCATAAAAGTGATTGGTCTTGTAACTTTTTCAACTAGGCTGGGGTTCTCCCTTCATGAGACCATGGCTTGTGACAATATGCTTTGCAAGTTATCGGTCCTTGAAAGATTTTTACAAAGATTATGCTTAGCAGGTTCCAGCTATGGCAGTGGATGCTTTTTAAAGAAGTTAGCACACGTTTCCATCTGGTGCAATTAGATAGAGATAGTTTTAGATTGTGTAGTGTTTTTCAACATTGTCTTCTGCTTAAAATCGATATGTATTAGATCATTGTAGTCTGTCTGTGGTTCAGCTAGGAAAATATGGGCACGATTACATTGCTGTTTACAAATTACTGAAGGCCAAAGAATGGTAATGAGGTTAGGCTTTAATAGTGTCATTATTTTCAGTCTTTACCATTGGGTCC
>BHFT01004706.1:0-13951 GCA_004320025.1 Laticauda laticaudata
AGATAACAATGGATGGAAAATTTTCTCGTCCGCTGTGTCCTTTTTGCATATGTTTTGCATCCATCGGCCAGTGTGACCTAGCCTTTTGTTTTTTTATTGTCTCTTTTGAAAGATATATAAATGTAGTTTATCTCTTTGTGTCTGTTGAGTGGTAGTTGCCCTGAATGCCATTCTTCTAGGAGTTCCTTAGAATTTTTGGATTTAGTTAGTTCTAGAATGTTCAGATTCTCAGTTGAAACCAGGGGTGGGATTCTACCAGTTCACACCTATTCACTATAACGGATTGTTAACATTCTAAGCAGTTCGGAGAACCGGTTGTTAGAATTACTGGCCTAATCCTGTAAGGAAGGCAGGAAGGAAACNAGGAAGGAAACATTCTAGTGTTGCTCACAGAGACTGCCTCTCTGTTAACCCTTAATTACATTCTTGGCAGGACTAGACTTCCTGTCTCAGGAACTTCTCTGGAGTTTTTTCCCCCTCCTTTGCTGGTACTTTGCTTGTGTGGAGTGACCATTCAAAGTTACAGTGACACTGAAAAAAGTGATTTATGAACCATTTTTCACACTTACACCTGTTGGAGCATCCCCACAGTCATGAGAGGCCAGGCGAGGAGATGAATGCCTCGATTTGAGTGATATTGAGTTGGCCACGCCCAGCCAATAACATGACCACCAAGCTACGTCCACCTGGTCACATGACCACCAAGCCACGCCCAACAACTAAGCCATGCCCACAGAACCGGTTGTTAAAAAATTTGAATCCCACCCCTGGTTGAAACTATGATTGAGTATGTTCATATCTTGTGAGAATCAGGATTTTTATCATGTATTCTGACTATTCATGGATATGCTCTGCTAATCTTCTGCCTGTCTATCCTATATGGTGGCTGTTATACTGTATAAGTTACACACAGTATGCTATAAATGACAGCTCATTTCCCCCCTGAGCTACTTACCGAAGATACTTTGGAGGTCTTTGGTTGGTTTGTGTACTATGATGATGCCATGTGATTGTAATAGTCTGTTGGTTATTTATTAGATGTTTGTGATGTATGGTAGTAATATTGTTTTCATAGCTTAGGTTAGTTGTGCTATAGTGGTTTGAGTGCTCAGGCCCTTTGTGATTAAATTGCATGGGTTCACATTTTGTTGGAGGATATTATATCAGCGGTCTGTTTTCTGGTGTTCTGGGTTTCTGTGATATGTTTGTGCTCATCTAAATAGTTTTCTTACCTCCTATTGTAGGAGGTTGGGTTGCTACTTTGGTAATGGAGCACTTGATTAGTGGGTCATTTTTTACTGCCCTGTCCCATTCACTATAGATCACTTGACTCTGTCTATAACATAATGAGCAAAAAAAGAATAACATGTTATATCTATTTTACAGGTCCACTGGGTATTGTTGGCTATAAATGTTCCTATTTGACAGAAAATATGGTGCAGTCCATGGTATTCTCTGAGCTTGGTTATTCTCTTGCAGATATTATATTAGCAAACTAGGTACTGCTGATGTTACCTACTTGGGTAATGAAACATCTGCAAGCAAAGCAGAACTGTTAGATTCTCCATCCCATCAGCCATGAGAATAATCAACAGAACTTTATTTCTATATACTGTAAAAGGAATGCTATTTCTGTGGGCTGCATGAAAAATGAAGTAAGTAATTTTATATTGTAACATAGTTGTTTTACATTCCTAAACAACTAAGCTCAGACAACACCAAGTACTCCATTGTTCAACTGTAAATTCAGTATATCCCTTTTATTCTTCCCACCTGAAGCAAAGGGTAACAGTTTTCCTTGATAAAGAAATCACTCAGTTTATCTGTGTCTGATTATTATACCCTTGATAGCCGAAGGAATGCAGCACACTGACTCTATTGAGAAACACAATAGCTCAGATATTATAATTCTGTAGTTACTTTAAGAACATGTATTCACACATGCCAATCATTATATGCTTCTGTCATCTGTTAACAAGCATATAAGTATGACTCAACTACAATGTGAAATATTCAAGTATCATATACATACAGTTAAGTTATGATCCTGCAATGTATAATATAAGCTTTATTCTGTTTGTAGTTTTTCTATTGTGTAACAATTGAATTGTGCTATTGACATAAAATTCTATTTGAACTTAGTAAACAATGTACAATGAAGTTTTCTAAACCTATTCCAGGTGTCTGTGAAGGAGCATCAACCCACTCGTGAAAAGGAAAGCATGGAAACAAATTTGGGATTTTATCTATTCCCAGAACAACAGAGATATCTTACATGAGATTGTATAAAATGCTGTCATTCAGAACTATTAGATTCTCTATCCCATCTGCTATAAGAAGTACTTTATCTTTATATAAAGGGAAGCAATGTTATTTCTTTCACTGCATGAAAAAGAGAATAAGGGTAAGTTTATATTACCACATAGTTCTTCTACATCCCTAATCAAGTTATTGCACAAGAAAAATTTTAATATAGCACAGAATTGTCAGTGCACTTTTCATAACAGATACCACTGCAGATATAGTAATAATAAAAGGGCTCCTATCACCCAAGAAAATTACATTATTTTCTCTTGGATTGTATCCAGTATCAGACTTTACTTTGATTACAGTGAAACTTGGAAATCATTTTATTTCAAAAAATTCTACTAGACTCAGCAAGCCTTTGCCAAATGTTTGTAAATTGTCTTTTAAAGACTCTGTTGATGCTTATTAACATAATTAGAGGGTTTCTGATTTATTTTTCTGGATGTTGACTAGCTTATTTCTCTTTTGAAAACAAGAACAAAGAGGAAATTGTTTTTCTCTTTCCTCAGTCTAATATTATAATCTTATTTCTTATGAGGTACATTTCTTATGTGAAAGCCTGAGTACAGTCTTGTTCTAACTCTGAAAAACATGACAATTTAAAGATGGGAAACTTTTCTTTTACAATCATGGAACTGGAAGGGATGTTGGAAGTCTTCTAGGCTGGTCCCCTGTCCATAGCAGGAGTCCTTATTCCATCCAAGACAATTAGATGTCCAATATTTTCTTGAAAACCTCCAGTGATGGAGCATTCATAACTCCATGAGGAAAGCTGTTCCATTGATTAATTGTTTCACTGTCAGGAAGTTTCTCCTTGGTTCCAGGTTGGATATCTCTTTTATGACTTCCACCCATCACAATAGTGTTTCATATCTTTCATGTCTGGAAAATAAAGACTACAATAACATTCAAATCCAGATTCAGCTATGAGGTTAAGTCAGACCATTCAACTCTCTTTCAACTGTAATTATACTGAAGGATTATGGAGATTATAAAATAGGCATATTGAAGAATATACAATCTCTCCTGATACCCTTGAGGAAGGTTGAATAAATAATGTGATCTTCTTTAAACTTTGTTAAGTTTAATTATCTTTATTAAAAGCTAAAGCTTATGTTGACATAGGTTCTTCTTGAAGGGACTCACTGTTTTGATGTAGCAGGAAAAGATCATCAGTTATTTCAGTTATTACTGAATATTTCAGTTATTACTGAAATTTAAGTTTCAGGGATTGTATTTATGTGATGTCTCTAAATGACTCAGCTAATGTGTACTTAGAAGATGGGAAGAATTTTTGGTTTCCTTCAGCTAATCAGCTGGCCCACTTTAGGTTGTTCCTGTTGTAGCTTTAAGCTAACAGAGTACCAGTAGAAAATGAGGGAGATAACAGAGTTGTAAGGGACCTTTGAGATCTTCTAGCCCAACCCTCTGCTCAATCAGAAGACTCTATACCATTTCAGACAAGTGGCTGTCCAGTCTCTTCTTAAAAGCTTCCAGTGATGAGACACCCAAAACTTCTGAAGGCAAATCATTCCAATGGTTGATTGTTTTCACCATTAGGAAATTTCTCTTTCGTTCTAGGTTGCTTCTCTCCCTGATTAGTTTTCATCCCTTGTTTCTGTCTTGTCTCCTGGTGCTTTGGAAAATAGATTGAGCCCCTCATCTTTGTGGTAGCCCCTCTAATATTGGAACACTACCATCATGTCCATCCTAATCCTTTTATCTAGACTAGCCAATCCCAATTTCCGTAACCATTCTTCATATGTTTTAGCCTTCAGATCCTTAATCATTTTTTTTTGCTCTTCTCTGTACTCTTTCTGATGTCTCAACATCTTTTTTATATTGCGGTGACCAAAACTGGATGCAGTATTCCATATACTATTCCATATTATAATTATGGAATAGTATTCCATATATCCATTCCAAATGCTGCAGGATCAAATAATATTCATCTAGGTTTCTGGTAGCCAGTTAAAACTCTAGAATTATAGAATTGGGAGGGGTTATTTATGCCACATGGTCCAGTTGCTTTTCAGTTGGAATTACCCTTGTTTTGAATTGATCTAGTGAAATGGAATTTACCAGCTCCCTTGCTTGAGTGAGAAGGATCATCTTTCTTCTACACATCAGGGTCCTGGTCACTTACAAAATGCTTCTGAATTAGGCTGAGAATTGTATGTAAACCTTGGTTGTAGATTTGTGCCTCAAGGTGTAAACCATAAAGAAAGTAAACAGATTGTCCACCACTTCCTCTTGCATATTCATTTTCCCTCCAAAGTGCACAGAATGTTCCTTCGTTATTGTCAGACTTTTAAACTTTTGATGCACATATATGCTTGGCAGTGGTGGGATTCAATTTTTTTACTACAGGTTCTGTGGCTTGGTGGGCATGGCAGGGGAAGGATACTGTAAAATCTCCAGTCAGAAGTAGTAATTGCTGGTTCTCTGAACGACTCAAAATTTCCGCTACCGGTTCTCCAGAACTGGTCAGAACCTACTGAATACCACCTCTGATGCTTGGGCATGTTTTTATGTATGTCTGTAAGTGATAGATTTCTTCAGCATGCAGATTCTTTTTGTCTGTTTACCCAATACATGAGAACCCAATACAGGAGAAAGGAGAATGTCTATGAAGATTGTCAGTCATTCAGGTCATTGTTGCTTTTTCAAAAGGCAACTGGACTGTTTTTTTTTTTTTTTAAGAGAAGGAAGAAGTTTCATTTCTCATTCAAGAAGCTTCATCAGCTTCATCTGTGGGACTTGGGAACCCAGAACAGGACTGAACCCATTAAGTGGTTAGTATGAATGTGTGGTGTCACCAGGATGGAGGATGGAGGGTTATTATTTTATTATTTTTCTTTTTAAATTTCTTTTATATGGTGTTTTTATATCTTTGAAAGCCACCTTGAGTCTACCATGTTTGGGGAGGCAGCAATATAAATTTTCTATAAATAAAAAATAAAAAGAAAGTTCCATCCCTCCACCATTCATTCACAACTGATGAAGCTTCTTGGATGAGAAGCAAAACACCTTCCTTAAGAAAAAAAAAACATAGTCCAGTTGACTTTTGAAAAAACACATTTGAGACACAAAGGAGAATGTATTTTTCTTGCTTTTGGATAATCTTGAGAGCATTTAGTTCAGTTTTCCTTCCCTGTCAGAGCAATAGAACACATTCCACATGGTGAGAAGTCCTGAAAAATATCTATCTGTCTGTCTACTTATCCATCCAGAGATACAGATATTCAGATTCACCAACTTGCATTTGAGAATATTGGAAAGAATCGGAAACCTGTGCATTTTCTGTACAATATTCATTTTTATGAAAGTTTTTTCTTAAGTGTCACAAGAATGCTTCTGGTGGATTACTTCAGTTTACAGGATCAAGATAGAATCATTGTTTTGCAGTTGAAGCCCAGCTGGAAGCCAGCCTGAATCAATATTTTCTAAATTCACCGCAAGCAACTGAAAATTTAATTTATTTATTTGGAAAAAAACACTTATTCTCACAAACAGAGGCAAGGGGAATATGGATAGCACATTTTTCACATTTTTAAAAGAATATGTTATAAGAGGACTTTTTTGCTGAGGACATATGAAGGGTGCTGTCATTTAAGTCCAGTGTTGGTATTTATTGTTGTTAACACTGTAAGGTGATCGTGCATATAATGTCAATTAGGATCAAGAACAGAAGGGGGGAAATGCGTATTAAGAGATGCAAACATTATAGATAAGGCTATGTGGTTTATATACAAATTGGGGAAAATGAATGCCAATTTCTCTTCTACTAATTTGTTTGGTATGTTTTTTAACCCTATGTTTCTCTCAAAACAGATTAATATATTTACAGAACTTATTGTTTGCCAAACTCTATTCTTTATTGTTGCTAAGTAGAAAAATGAGAGGAAAAATGTGGCCCTAGAACAAAACAATTGCCCCTGCTTGCCTTTCAGCTAACTTTGTTCTATTCGGAACACAAACAGCAATGTACTATTTTTTTTTTTACATTTAAATGGAAGCACAATGCTTCCTAATATGTGGTGGTCAGTTGTGCTGACATACAATTTAATCTTACAGTACTACTACTGGTAAAAAGAAATATAGGAAACATAGTCATGTGCTTCTAGGACATTAATCCAAAAGAACATAAATTTAAACCAAAGATATACAACATTAATTTATCTACCACCTAATATTTTTTAATGTTGCTTTTTATTAAAGTCAAAGAGCATTATGAATTTATCTGCTCATTTCAAACTGTGGTTTTCTTGTCTTCAGGGAATCTTTTCTTTATTAATAATTGATAAAGGACCCTATCAGATCAGTGAAAGTCTTCTCTTCTGCGTCTGAAAGGAAATAGAACAAGGGTTATGAAGATTTTCTGCAATGTCTCTTGTATAATTATATTGTTGCTGTTATTGTCCCAAATAAATCTAATGCAGGATGAAGGCAACTTCTTGGAGGGTCATTGAGTGGAATCTACTATGCTAATCCATAATCTTTGTGTGGAATAGTAGATACATAGTGGATACATGTTTTTTTTAACTTATTGGTTTAGATCTAAGAGAGACTTTCTCGCTCAAAGTTAACTCTTTCCTCTATCATTTAATTATTAATAAAACAGAGTTGAAAGGGACTCTGTAAGCAGGAGACCCTATATCATTCCAGGCAAGTGACTGTCCAGTCTCTTCTTAAAAGCCTCCAATGATGGAGCACTCAGAACTTCTGAAAGCAAGCTGTCCCACTGATCATTCTTAGGAAATTTCTCCTTAGTTCTAGGTTGCTTCTCTCCCTGATTATTTTTTTAGGTTTTTTCCTTAAGTCTATCTAATTTTTTATATTGCTACCACTTGCTTTGAAATATAGTCACCACTATCTAGAGAACACTAGGGAAGATTTGAACAGACATTTATTATTCTGCATTAGATCACTTTTACCTCAACCATCCAGCCTTCTTTTAATAAAATACTTAAGTATCTCTATTTTCAACACAGTATGCTATTCCACAGCATGGCAAATTCATCATTAGAAATAACACAGCAGCTTTCTTCTTCAATATGGCATTGAGGCCAGATGTTTGTGCCAGAACTGGTTGTTAGTAGGCTCAATATGTAGAGAAGGGTGAAAAAGATGATTTGCTGGAAGGGTTGATGGGTCCATGAGATTGTGGAGTGCCTGTCTTTGAGTGTGTGTCAATGCAGAATAGGGAACTGAGGCAGGCAAAAAGGAGATCTCCAGAATGAGATCAGCTGGCAGGCTGGAAAATGTGGGGTAGCTGGCAGTGGCTACTGGGCCTCTGCAGAGAGTTTGTAGCAATGCAGCATCTTTTTTTATTCTTCCTGTAAACTGTTCGTTGGTCAGCTGGCTGGCAACTGGTACAGTGCAGAAAACAGGAGGAAGAAAGCCAAGGAGTCCATTTGTGCCAATGCCAGCAGTAGTCATGCAGAGTTTGCTGCTCTCTGTCACAATCCAAGTGGTTTCAGAGGTGGTCCTGGCCAGGATATGCCTATTTGTATAGAAATGAAAACCCTAATGGGTTGGGATGGAAAGGCAGTAAAAACAGAATCCTATCCTGAAACAATACTGACCTGCATCCAGTAACTGCCATCTGCCAGCCACATGGGACAGCAGTATGTTGAATTGTTTTTGTTATCCTTTTAGTTTCTCTCAGTTTTATTGTGAGAATGTCAAAAATAGGAACTGGCTGTTTGTGCCATGCCACATGACTTTGGGCAACTCTAATGTTATACTTTTTCTGACCATAAGACTTGGGACTAGAGGATTTGTAGGGGGATTTCTTTGTTTTGCTTTTGGTAGGTGGTATTGGGAGGCAGCTGGAATCTTCCTCTTTGGGGATGATAGATGGGAAAGTTGGGAGTTGCAAGAGGGTTACCATGTTGAGCTATGTGGCATAGTGGTTGGGATGCAGTGCTGTAGGGCTAACTCACTGCTCACTCCAGAAGTTCAATTCTGAGCAGTTCAAGGTTGTCTCAGCCTTCCATCCTTCCGAGGTCAGTAAAATGAGGACCCAGATTCTTGGGGGCAGTATGACTCTGTAAACTGTGCAGTGGGATATAAATCTAAGTACTATTGCTATTGTCTGCTCCATCATGTAAGGGGGGATGAATCAGAGGAGACAGGTCAAGTGATTGGATGGAAAATATCAGATAGTTTCATAGATTCACATGTTAGTGTTGTGGTGATGGTGATGTCTAGTTGTTCTCTCAAATTAGTTTGTTGGAATGCAGAATAGCTTGTCTGCCTGAGCCACTTGCCTCTTGGATGGTTTGGCAATGGGGTCTTCTAGGCTTGTGATTCTACAGACTTTAACCTGCCTGTTCTAGGTCTAGAGATGGAGGTGGCTCAGAAATTGATGGTCATCATATAACCGTGGACCTGTCCCAGAATAAGTAGAGCAGCTGAATAGCATAATGGATAGGGCACTGTTCTCTGATTCAAAAGACTGGGATTTAAATCCCAGCTGGTACTTTCCTTACCAATATAAGTTCTTGGGCAAAAAAATCCTCCATCACATCACCTGCCTACCTTAGATATCAAAGTGATATGAACTAGGAGAGACATTGGTCTGGATGTCTCTTGGTCCATGTCACATTTTGTAAATCACGACAATTTGATTATGATAGCAATAGTAATAGCACTTAGACTTATATACCTCTCCATAATGCTTTACAGTCCTCTCTAAGTGGTTTACAGAGTTGGCCTATTGCCCCCAACAATCTGGGTCCTCATTTTACCAACCTCGGAAGGATGGAAGGCTGAGTCAACCTTGATCTGGTCAGATTTGAACCGCCAAAATTGCTGGAAGCCAGCAGTCAGCAGAAGTAACCTGCAGTGCTACATTCTAACCACTGTGCCACCACAGTACAGTGGGCTACTTGAATAAATTATATATGGATAAGTCAAGAGTGTCCCCTAAAGCTGTTTCCAGTTGATATTGTTAGTAGGAAATCTGTCTATCACTAAACCCCTATTTTGAAGATTGTCAGGTTATTTAACTATTTCCCAATTCCTATTTAACATCAAAT
Source organism: Laticauda laticaudata (assembly GCA_004320025.1). Taxonomy (NCBI): domain Eukaryota; kingdom Metazoa; phylum Chordata; class Lepidosauria; order Squamata; family Elapidae; genus Laticauda; species Laticauda laticaudata. Next base: position 9,354 of record BHFT01004706.1, read on the forward strand.
CAATCAAAAAGCTGAGATAATCTATCAGCATGGGGGTAATTACCATCAGTATATTTTTGCCCTGCATTACTCAAGTGTAAGGTTTCTCCTCTGTCCATCAAGGTTTCTCCTCTGTCTCTCTCTCACACAATGCCTAGAAACTAAGAGGATCTGAATTGGGACAGTATAGACTTTAGTTGTACGCTGAAGAGCATTTGGAAGCTGCAGTTAGTTCAAAACTATTCCAGATGGTGGTGGTGGCATGGGAAACAATGTAGGCACCAAAGTATACCCATGTAACAATCACATGAGCTGAATTGCCTTCTAGTAATTGCTTCAGGTACAATACAAAGTGCTATCTGTCGCCATTAATGCCTTATATCACATGGAACTGATTACTTCAGGAAACCCCATGCATCCAATGGTTTCTCTCCATTCCATTAGATCTAACAGTATGGACATGCTCTGGGTCTCTTCAGTGAAACAATCTCACCTAGACAGGTTTTAAAAGATATTTCTTAATCACAGTATCTGCCCCTCTACCTGAGAGAATGGATGGCTCCAACTTTGGTCCCTCAGAGGAACAGTGAAGACTTGATTTCTTCTCAGTGAATTGGTGCTGGCACAGGCAATTCATTCACTATTCAGTGACTATTCACTGAATAGTCAATGAATACAAATTTAATCAGAGTCTCAATGCAACTTTTTATTGTTTTAAATTGTATTTTCATTTACTGCCTCCTGTTCATTGCCCAATTTTGTTTCTGGTAGAAGGGTAGTTCTAAAAATGTGTGTAATAAAATATTACAGTATACAAAAATAACCTATTATGCAAAGACTCTATTGAGATTTTATTCAAGCCCTTTTGATATAATTTATAAATTGGACTGACTTTCCAAATTAGATGAACAAATTGATTCAAGTAATTGAAGCTCATTGACCCACTTCAGCACATCAAAATGAAACATCACATTGATTTGACTTGATATGAACTGCCAAATTGGATTGTGTCAATGGTCTTGATCAAAAGAACAATTTGCATTATATCAGAGCTAATCTATATACCCTTATAGTCTAAATGTCTAAAATATTTATCATTTTATATAATTTTCCATGGCACAGCTTTATTGGGTTTTTTTAACACTGTTAAAAAAAGTGCTTTCACTGCTCTAGTTTTGCTTAGCTTTATGATAAATTTCTCCATCCCAAAATAATGATCTTGAAAATTTGATCACTTCATTTTTTTGTGGATTATTTTTGCCATTTCAGTTGTAATTTTGATAGTCATACAGTAGAATGTAAAAACAATATAGATTGCTGCTCAGTCATGTTGAAGACAAACAAAGGAACCAAGAAGCTGAAACTACTTATTACTTTGAAAACTCAGAGGAAATTTTCTGAATTGTCATATGAGATACGTAGTGTTCTAGGGAACAATTAATCATCACAGCTAAGCACAGGACAGAGAGCAATCACAAGCATAAAATGATTTGCTGGGAAACTGGATAATTAGGATACACATCATTTTTCAGCACAGATATTAGAAAATACCTATCTGGAGGTATCACTTTGCAAGCCAACACAAGTAAATATTTGTGAGATATGGCAAGGTATCATTCTGCTGATAGAACTACCTGGGAAAATTAAATTGGACTAGATTACCAGGAATAAGAACAGAGATACTTGAGGGAAATATATCTAAACTTCAGTTATCTAAACTCCATTAAATGTATGCATGGTAATTTGTCATTTGAAACAGCTCCTTCTTTTGAGAATCCTTTAATGTCTAGAAATACCTCTTTTTATGACATTTGAGAAGACAATGCACTTTAAGATCTACAATTTTGCTAGTCTATAAAATGGGAAATCCAAATCCCAGTGCTTTTTCTACATGAAGAACAGGAGAGGTTCATAGCTTAAAACTTTAGATCATTTATATTACTTGTGGAATGTGTATCAGAGCATGCACTAAAATCCCATTTTTCAAATGCATGCTTGGAAAATAAATCAGTTGGTGCCACAAATAATGCATAAGCCAGGAATATGCATCAGAAAGATAACAGATAACAACAAATATCAGAGACATGCACAGTTCTTTAGAAACACATCTACTTGCCATAAAGTTATAATTTTAAAACCACTTATTAACTCTATTTCTGCTCTTAATATCTGCCTGGTGGCTACATTGATCCAGCCCATTCACTCCCAGCTCAGAAGGAGACTATATTCATATTTCTCAACATGTAAAGGTTCTTCCAATCTACCAGGAGGTCTGTCAGATCCTCTACTATATTTGTCACTATTGAATAACAACTTCAGTAGAGGTTGTACATGATACATTAAATTCATCTGTGAAATTTAATTATCTATCAATGAACTCAGTGGATTGCACTGTCAGATTTGTTCCATCATTCATGATATCCTTTCCAAACTTGTAGAGATGAAGGACTTGTGTTTGGTATTATCTTTTCAATTTTGTGTGAAAAATAACACCTTTCTATAATAATAATGTTGAAGAACAAGAGAAGGATAAACTTTTAAATGATTGTTAAGTTGTTTAGTGATGGAATAAATAACCACCAGCACTATTTCCAGGTTGTTTTCTACCCACAGATCACACAGAAAAAATAATTATTCAAGATCACTGACTGGAAAAAAAGACAAAGCTTCCAAAATATTCCCTAGTCATCTTATTCATTTAAGGATAAATTCATTAATTTAATTATAATAATAATTATATATTATAATATTATATATTATAATTATATTATATAACTGGAGTTACTTCCTTTCTATATGTACAAATCATATGTTGGAATGGAACTGGAGAGACTAGATTCAAATTCTTCTTTGTAATAGAAAGTCACCAAGTGTCATGGGCAGATCCCTAAACCCCCCAAATGACATGTAGCAAGTTTTCCAAGTAGAGTTATTTATTATTTCACACCTATAGACAATATCTGGCCAGACTTAGGATGCTAGTTATTTTATCTATAATATACTCTTTGAACTGTTAGGCAGGAGATGTCTTTATCTTCTTTCTCTCACACATAATACCTTGACTGAGTTGTCTCTTGCTTCTCTGGAAAGCATCCCCTTCCGCTTGGGAATCCCTCGCCTCAGTACAATCCATCACAGTCACTCTCTTATATCCCAATCTACTTCATATTTGTTGTTGTGGTGGGAAAAAGCCTAAGGGGTGAATGTACTACATATGCTATCATGATCTCTGTTATGACTATTGGGAAATAGAGCTAACAAATAAATAAAATAAAATAATGAAGCTGATACATTTGATACCATCAGGGGATATTTACATCATTATTGGGAGCTTCATTTCTAAATTAACAAAACAAGAAATATGTGGCCAAGTTGTATTTTGAGATATTACATGTTTTTTATTTACCCTTAGCACTCATGGTTACAAATTCTGACAAGTATAGTAGATGGGATAAAGGTGTCAAAATTAGGGTTTGTTTTTTTTAAAAAAATAGATTTCATGATGTACGTCTTAGTATCCTATAAGAATGTTGGCCATGCCAGCTGGGGATTGTGGCAGTTGGAGTTTATCATCACAGCTAGAGGACATCTAGAATCCAACATAACTGTTTTACAGTTTTCTCATTGTGCAATCTTTTTGTTTCCATGGCCTGATTTATTGCGAACTTGGCAGTTCCTTAGATGTCAGTGGATTTGTTTTTCTCCAAACAATCCCAATTTTTATAATTATCTTATGTGACAGCTCAAATATTCAAAGCACATCTTAGGGTGAGTTAAGTGGCTGTTACCATTTTCCTTAATTTATGTTTGATGGAGCAGTCAATAGTTTGCAATTGCACTTACCATTGTTCAACGTCTCTCTCTCTCTCTGATTATGCTTCATCCTGGGAATATTCTTAGCACATTTGATAAGTCACAAGATTAATGAAAAGATTTTAAGGAAAACTCCAAATTCTCAATGTCCATGGGGAATGAAAACATTAAAACTAACTGTTCTAAAAATCATGATTTAGAAAATACTGCTGTCCATCTTCTGTATTCTGGGTTCAAGCCATAATTAAAGCAAGTAAAATAGCATAATTGGAATAAGATAAGCTAGAATAGGCTAATAAGTAATAATTAGGATCAAAAGACTGTATTTTTAATCACAAGAATTACAGAGCATAATGTCACAGAGTTCCATTCTCCTGTTCTTACTGACAAATACATATCATTCAAGATGATCAACTGACTAAAAGGAAAACAACTACTGGTTTTCCACTGCGGTTTGATTACCCATAATCCTGAACTTGATAATTTCAGAAGGAAATTTATTATTTGAAATGGGTGAACAGAAAGAAAGGAAGAAAATGTACATGAGTTTGTATATGATGTGTTCTCATGAAGGAGAGTAAGCACATGAATGGATGGCATTTTCAGTGCTCTCTGAGCTTGGTTGTTTATGTGCACACATGTTATTATTACCCAAGGAAGTAACATCAATAGTACACACTGATGATATTACTTAAGGCCCTGTCACACTGCCCAATGGATGCAAAACGCACACAACGGACGAGTAAAATGTTCCATCCGTTGTTATCCGCTCTCAGAAGGGGCAAAAATTTGCATAACCGGAGCGG
>BHFT01004707.1:0-34480 GCA_004320025.1 Laticauda laticaudata
AAACTTTCTCTTCTTATCTTCCTCCTGCACATTCTTTTCCGGTCAGTTCTTCTTTGTGGTGGCCATTTCTGACCATTGCTACAACTGCATTCGGGAAAGGGAGTAATGGCCAGCTAAGGAGGAGAGATGCAGCTCTCCTCAACCCTGCAGGCAGTCTCCCCTTCTTCACCACCACACAGAGTCGTGGTTTCGGTCTGTCACCAAAGAAGCTCAAACCGGAAGTCCCAATCTTCCCAGTATATTTCGAACTACATCCAAGCACAATCCAAGGCAGGTGCTTCGATTTTTTAGGGCAGGCCTGTCAATATGGCCTGCACAGCTCCACAAAGGCAAAAACCATCGCGATACGTCATGATACGGGCCGCGATGTGAGTGGGTTTGACACCCGTGCTTGCGGCTTTCTTAAAAAGCCCAGTGTTTGCATTCCGATCAATGCCCTAATACCAGTTTTTATGGTTCCCTTAAAGTCTGATTTTGGGAGTTTTTTTTTTTTTTATATTCTCATCTTCCCCTCCCAACAATTCTTGAAGGATATAATCACACTTCATACCATTTAATTGAAGAATGAACTACTTGGCAGTCGCTGTTTTGTGGCTTGAATTATTTGGGCTTAAATCTATCCAATAACTTTTGTGTGATGGGACAGCCACATGAATTTGATAAAAGATATATAAATAAAACATTTTGCACATCCCCACCATCTACTTATTTATTATAATTATATTGATACCTCAGTATCAGTGTATTTTCTTTTTTTATTCTCTCTCCCTATTGATTTTCACCTTTTTAGTTTTCATTCTTGTGAGTAGAACTGAATAATGCTATTAATAGCCTGTCAGTCATTCCCAACTCTGAAGGATATTAATTTATCCTCTTGTCCCTCCAGATGATAGCATATGCCCTTTCTTGACTGTTTAGGCAGATTGAGAGGCATTGCGAATTTGTGAAAAGTTCTATTTTTTGGACATGGGGATTCTTTGATTCTGACTCAGTCATCTAGGTCAAGTTTGTCTCAAAGGTGCTTTTTCAAGAGGCAATGGGACTTTCTGGTTTTTCTTTGAAGACTTTTTGCTTCTCATCCAAGAAATTTCTTCAGCTCTGAAAGTCCAATCGCCTCTTGAAAAAGAGTACCTTTGGGACTTTGATTCTGACCTTTGCCTATCCCAGGGAATGAAGATAATGTGGCTCCTTATTTCTGCTTCTCCCTATGTATATATGTTTTGGCTCCCCTCCCCCCCTCTCTCTATATATAGAGAAGGGTTACATTTCCTCCTTGGTGCTCCTCTACCATCCCTTTATTGCCTTTCCATGTTAAAGAACAACTGAAAAGGTGATACTCAATTACAGAAGAGCAGGGTGAAGGGTAAGTTGTTGGATATCAAGTTTATTTTTTTTCACTGGAACTTCTCTTGCTTTCTGAGAAGAGAATAGTTGAAAAAAATGATTTTTTACATGTATAGATCTCATTTTTTTTTGTTTTCTTAAACTGGGTAGCTGGAGAGCAGTCATTACACAAATGGAAACTTAATGTGTAAACTTGCCAGCTCACCTCCATGAGAGGCAAGAAGGAAACTAAATCAAGAACATAATTTACTAAGCGAGAATTTAGCAACTTTTCTGTATAAATAAGAACAAGTAGTTCTTACTTAGCAATTGCTAAGTGACCATTCAGTTAGGGTGGTGCTGAAAAAAGTAACTTTTAGACCAGTGCCTATATTTACAACCTTCACAGTGTCCCTCAGTTATGTGATTACCTTTACAGTTAGTATGCCTTGTTCTGTGCTTGGACTTCCCTCTTGCTTATAGAGCAGGGAACCTGGAGAAGAAGGGAGTAAAGCCCCTGTCACACTACACCAACGGATGCAAAGAAGATGTAAAACGGACAAAAAAGCTTGCCATCCATTGGTTAACGCGATGTACTCACTGCCTCCTCGCATTTTGCTTGCCTCTCTATCCGTCCGCATCCGTTTATTGACGTTTCATCTGCTCAGAAGAGTTTTGAGCTGCTCAAAAACTTTGCATGGGAGAAATGTATCCAATTCGTCCATTCTGCATCGCTACGCATCCTTACCGCATCCGTTACGCATCCGCTATATCCGCTAGCACTCCGTTAGCCGCATCCGCAGCGAACTCGCATCCGCTCGGGCCGCAGGCAGAGGAGAGCTAACGACGCCAGAACGGAGACAGATGAATGGATGCAGCACGCGAAACAAAAGCATGGTAAAATGAAAAAACATCCTCAGAGGGACCATATCTCGATCAGTTAAGGGATGCTCTACAGGATTGCTAGAGGAGCCTAGAGGATGCAAAAGGGACACCTCATACTGCCTATAAAAGGGGCGAGGCAACACATCTGGATCTCACTTCAAGCACCAGCAGCCCTGCTGCAGACCTCTGCAGCCTTCAATTGGACTCTTGCTCTTCCACAGCATCACGTCATGTCCACCGTGGATCGTAACACCAGTCCTTTTGCAGCCACCCATCCTTTCTGCAAACCAGTGCGAAGCCATCTCAGGGCTTGTGAAACGTCTTACTATGGGAAGGAAAAAGAGGTGGCCAAGAAGCTTCATGGAGTACGAAGATGGGCTCACAGCCAGAGCAGAGGACGGACTGTTACAACAAGCTGATGGTCGGGACTCGCAGGAAGAAGAACACTCGGGCATTCCAAACTTCGATTTGAGATGCCTCCAGCAACTGTTTGAACGAAGTTGTTGAAGCGGCTGACACCAGGTTTGACCAAGCAGAGGCGCACCAAATTCCGCCCAGCCTGGACCCTGGGCTCAAGGTGCACTCACTCCGCCACCTGGACCTCAGGACCACCTACAGGAGCATCAGTACGGCTGGAGGGTGCTCACCTAACCCCATTCAGCATATGTGTCAGAGAAGTGGTTTGCAGCGCCATCAATCAAAAGAATACAAGGAGGACTCCTCCAGTGCCCTCCACTGAAGGAAGAGATGGAAGAGAAGTTGCAAGCAGCAGTTGGTATCAGGAAGTGGAACTTCCCCACACCGTTGGAAGCCATAGATGGCAAGCACGTGGCTGCAAAGCTCCAACCAAGTCGTGTCCACTTATCTTCAATTTACAAGGCGCTTCTTCAGCATCATCCTACTTCGCCCATGGTCAGATGCCTGACTACAAGTTCATGTACCAGCGTTGGCTTCAGCCAACGGCATGCATCCCTTCAGACTGCCCAGGTATACAACGCCAGTCACCTCAAGAGGAGCGGAATGCAACCTTCATTGTGGGCTTCCCAGATCCGAACCCCTGCCCAACACATGCAAGATGTGCCCTACTTCATCGTGGCGGTGATGACGCTCTCCCTCCACAACCTAACCTATGAAGCCCTTACACCCCAAATACCTCACTCGTGGAAGAGAGATCTTCAAATACAGGCTGTCCCAGGGCAAGTGCCGGGTGGTGTGCTGCAGACGCTTTGGCATCCTGGGCCAAATAGGTTCCCAGGTACTTCCTCACCCCAGTGCGAGCAGTCGTGCCGCACAGGACCCGTGAGGAGGATCGTGGACAGGGCTGCTGCATCCTGCACAATCTCAATGCGCACCCGCTACCAGTTCTTGCAGAACAGGCTCGTGGGACCTCCAGGCAAGGGCGAATGGCGACATGGAGCCTGGGAATGGAGGCAAGGGTCGAAACCGTGATACACTGAGGTGTGCAAAGGCCCCAAGCAGAGCCTCACGTGAAGGGAAGAAGCCAGCGCAACCTCGCTGAAACACTGGTGCAACTCCGCCAGCTGACGGCGTGGAGGGCAAGACAGGATGATAGATGCTTCTATGGAATGCTTCCTCAGCCTGTCCATCACACTGATGAGATTGGGCCATGTATGTTGAGTGCCACCCAATGATCAGGCATTTAATAACAGTTGTGTTTGTGTTGTACATTGGTGTGAGATGATTGTTACATTCATTATTGTAATAAAGGGCCCAAAGTGTGCAGCTGGGAGGGTGACCATACGCTCCCACTATGCTTGCCACTGGAGGTTATCTATCCCACAGCTCTTACCCATCCCCAAAGGTATCCCTGCCCATCCCACTGCTCTATCTTAACACCCATCCCACAAGCATTGCAGAAGGCTTAAAACCATTTCTAAAGTTTCGCACCAGACTTTATTAAAAAAAGGAAATGAAGCAAGTGTATGAATCAAGAAATAGACTTTATTAACAAAGAAGCGATATAAAACAAAAATTGAGTCTCTGCACTCCTCGTTGCGTCGCTCAAGTCTCAGGGGTGCAAGCGGTCCAGGTGCGTGTGAGGGCTAGTCGCTGGAGTGCTTGTCATCAGCTCCTTCCAAAGCAGCAGAAGCAGCAGAAGCCCCAGCCCGCAAAGAGCGAGCCTGTCTGCAGAAGCCCCAGGCAGAAACCAGAGTGAGGGCAGGGGGCGGGATGTAGCCCTGTTCCTCTGTTGCAAGGCGCTTGGCCAGCAGATGGCTGAGCTTGCGTGCTTCAGCATGGTTGTGGGCGTTGCTGGCTGGCAGGAGGCTGGCAGGAACCCAAGGCCAGCAGGGAGGCTGGAGGACAAGGCTGGGCAGGAAGGCGGCAGGGAAGGCAGCAGCAAAGGCTGGCAGGAAGGGTTGGCTGGCAAGCAGGCACCAAAGGCTGGCAGGAAGCTGGCAAGAAGGCTGGCAGGCAGGCACCAAGGCTGCAGGCAGGCATGAAAACCCAGGCGGCAGGCAGGCAACAGCAAGGCTGGCAGCAGGACTGCTGGCAAGCAGGCTGCGAGCGAGGCAGACAGCAAGGCCAGGCAGGCAGACAGAAAAGGCTGGCAGCAAAGCTGGCAGCAAGGCCTGCAGGCAGAACATGCAGGCAGGACAGGCAAGGCAGTCGATGTGTCTGGAAGCAGGTCCTCTGAAATGGCGACCTGCTTTCGAGCTGCTTTCCGTTATAATCCCGCGGGGCTACACAATGCATCCTCCCGCAGCGCAATTAACGCTCGGCATCCGCATAGACATTTCCGCTGTGCATCCACTTGTGCATCCGCTTCATCCGTTCGGCGATCCGTTCTACAGTTGCTTGGTATCCGTTCCGCGCTCCGCTTTGCTGAGTCCCCCGGAAGCTAGCGGATGCGCCATCCGCTCTCATCCACTTCATCCGCTGGCTTCCGTTCCGATCCGCCTTTCCTTCCGCCTGTGTCTCTCCCCGCATACCGGGGTTAATTCCCGCTCCGTTATGCACAATCTTTTTGCCCCCCGCCTGAGCGCGGATAACAACGGATGGAACATTTTTCTCGTCCGTTGTGTCCGTTTTGCATCCGTTGGGCAGTGTGATAGGACCTTAAGGTACACAGGTGGAATGTACATAAAAAGAAATACAAGGGAGAAGTTGTCGAAAAATAATAGGCACAGGAGAGATTGATCACAGAAATTGATTGGGATTCTCCCCTCCCCCCCAACCCAATTGCTTGTTTAAGCAATTTCTGCTCGGGGGGGAAAGGGGGGGCGATTTTTTTTTAACTAGGCAATTGCTCCTGTGCTTGGCTCCATTTTTTACACCCTCTTCCTTCTCTGGCAGAGAGAGATCGGAAAGGAAGGTTTTACAAGAGAATAAGTAGGTACATAAGAGGAAATAGACCAGCTATTGTATCTTGTGGATACCTGCAAGAGTGAAAGTACATTTCTTCCCTATCTCCTTAACAGCCCAAGAAACTAGAGGTGTCCACAAAATGTCCACAACCAACAATTGTGAATTTTTTATTTATTTTTTTCTTTGCAGATGATGTTTTGGAACTTGTGTTCTTCTCTGACTCCACATGTGGCAGAGATTCCAAAAAATCAGTTTCCTCAACTATTGTCTTCCACTGTGATAAAGACGTTGAAGAAGGCATCCCAAAATTTCTTCATGAATCAATGGACTGCCAGTACTTATTCACCTGGTACACCTCTGCGGTTTGCCAGCTGGTGTAAGTAAATTTCATGAGAATAATTCTTGTTAATTCTTACTTCCATGTTTGTTTTTCTGTTTTTTAATTGTAAGCTACTCAAATTCTAGAGTCTGGCAGTCTCTAAAATTGAGTAAATAAATCACAAAAGTTCTATATAGTGCATACTGTCTCAACTGGAGCTAAACCTGGTCGTTTCTTTCTTTCTCTCAAATTATATGTGTGTGTGATATAGATAATCACAGTTTTAGTTTTAGTGGTTTTAAAGTACAAAAAAGTACAAAAGTATTAGTGGGACCAGAACATCTATCATCTTTATTAGATTAAATTTGTCCAGATGTTTACTTCAAGCTGCAGCTTCTTCTGGATAAATTTAGTCTAGATCAGAGATTATATTCAGCTATGAATCTATTGAGAGAAATGTAATCTCATGAAAACAGGTTGAAACTCCTTCCCCAAACTGCAGTATTGCCTGAATTGAATTTCAGTTTTTTTCATTCTCCTCAGTCCATTGCTGAATTCAACAATTCTATTTTTTGTTACTAAATCTGAAGGATACCATAGATGTTGCCTTTTCCAGATGTTGACCCAAATGTGACCATCATGAAGAATAAAGTAAAATATAACATAGCTAATTTGAATTCAAATAGCAGTCATTCAAAAGTTATATATATATGACAATAACTTTAGCACCCTTTTGGATTTGAAGAATTGAATAGATAACTAAAAACCAGTGCTGGGAAATTATTCTTATTTGGTTGGAAGTCTGCTTTTGCACAGCAGATGATACCTTTTGAATTCAAATTCACAGTTTTTTATTCATTTGCAGAAGCTCTGAAACAACAAATGATGGAAAGTATGTGAAAGATTTTCCTAAAGGCCTTTCAGGAAGAAGCCAAGCAGTTGGAGCACTATTGAGTTTGCTCCTTGTGATTCTCACAGCATGTCTTGTGATCCTGTTACTTTACAAAAAAGAAAGAAGGTAGGACAAAAGAGAATGCTCAGATTTTTGCTTTTGCAATAACTCCTCAATGTAACATTTTGGAAAAGTTTTAAAACCAGAAAGCTTTGAGTATCATTGAAAACAACATGTCCAACACCCATAAAACTGCTAGAACTGTTTCTTCATTAAACATATTACTATTCTTATAGGATAGTAGCAGTAGCAGTATTTAGACTTATGTACCGCTTCACAGTTCTTTACAGCCCTCTCTAAGCAGTTTACAGAGTCAGCATATTGCCTCCAACAAACTAGGTCCTCATTTTACCGACCTCGGAAGGATGGAAGGCTGAGTCAACCTTGAACCAGTGAGATTCAAACTGCTGAACTGCTGGCAATATAACCACCGTTCCACCACGGCTCTAGAAGTAGCACACAACAAATAGTACTGGCCAATTTTCTGATATCAGACCATGCCTTATTTTTTAAAATCAAGCACAAATGTTTTTGAAAGAGCTAATATCTACACACATCTTTAGAAATTGCAATTGATGTGAAAACTTTGCTATTAGTAGCATCTCATTCCCACTTTTGTCATCCACTGTAACCACTACCTCCTGCCTCTAGCCCCAGGGTCACCACCAACCTTTTAGACCTCAGGGGACCACTAAACTCATAATTTTAAATCCCACGGACCAGAGACCCTGGGAAAATCCCCAAAAAAGTCTGCAGGAAAATTCCCCACCCCATTTTCCTACCAATCAATCATTCTTTATTTGGGATCGCAGGGTAACATCTCGAGCTTCATTCTCAGGAGGAGAGAGAGAGAGAGAGACTTTTGGCTTCATGTAAGGAAAGCAGCAGAAGGAGCAGAAGTCTTTCTTTCCCCCAAACTCTGCCAGAAATGAATTTTTGTGAGACTTGTCACGCTGGCGCAATGTCTTGGAGCAGGATGCCTTGCAGAGTCCCAAAGGCTCATTTCTGGTGGACTTTGGGAGAGAGAAAGAAAGACTTTTGCTGCTTTCCTTGCGTGCAGCCAGAAGCATAAAAAGAAAGAAACGGAAAGAAGCAGCCCAGTGGCCAGGTGAAGCACGTGAGGTGAGTGGGGCAAATTCCCCCCCCTCCACCCTTTCCCTCCTCCACTCACTATATCATGTTGTTCGCAATGCAAGCAACACAAATCTTGTGTTCTTGCAGGACATGTGGGCAGCGCAGCCTTGTGTTCCCACACAGCCTGGATTAATTGCTTTGGGGTGTGCTTTGGGGATGAGATTTCTCTGTGGACCACCAAAATTTTCTTGCGGACCACCAGTAGTCCCCGGCCCACTGGTTGGCGACTACTACTGTAGCCTACCCTCAGGGTCCTCTTCAAAGTCTACAGAGCTGTTCCTTAACATGTGGGCTTTTTTTTCTTTTTTCAACCATGGTATCTCCCTTTCTCACTTTCATTTGCAACTTGATAATGGCTTGTTTTATTGAGAAGATACCCAAACTTGCAGATACATTACCTCAAAATATAAAGTGTGTAACATTAATTTTTCTTTCGTAGAGAATCTATGAAGCAGAAGATAATCAACTGCTGTCGGAGATCATCAAATGTTTCTTATAAATATTCTAAGGTATTTTATTATATAGGTGCATCAAATATTATCCTTATAATTCTGCATTTTAGTCATAACCTTACTATGCTATGTGCAGAGCTATATCTTGTAAAAATCAGTGCTACTTAATTATAAATAAGCATGAAATATAAATACCTGGATGAATTTTACAAACTAAAAAAATCTGCCATACATTCACTAAGCATTATTTATTGATAGCTTTCAGTTGAGATTTTTGCGTATTGTTTAGTATTTGGAAGAAATGTATATACATATTTCCATTCCTCCAGATCTTCATATTTGAACACTTGGGGGAAAATATTGAAAGCATGGCTGTGTGTCATTTCAAAGAAATAAGGGCCAAATGAAAAAATTAGCCAGATTTTTGCAAGAAAAGGGGTAGAGGTTACAGTGTATTCCTCTAGATCACTTTGTGGAACTGATGGCCCTTATGGCATTTCTGAACTATAAATATAAGCCATCCTACCAGTTTCCATGCCAGGTTCTTAGAATATACACTTAGCAAGTGGAGGCAATACCTTTCTCATCCTGTCTGTAGAAAACAACCTTTTTGTGTAGGAACAAAGTATTTAATCAAATAATGTGGAACATAAAACTTTGGGTATCCTTTTGAATTGTCAATATTTTTGCATAAATTTGATGTAAAACATGGCCTGTTTTCCATACAAGTCCTAAAACCAGATAAAGAAAATCCAATTAATTAAATAAACCAAAAATATATGTGTTTATTTATTAAAAGAAATGATTCAAAGCTATTTTGGCAAAAGTATGTGAACCTTCACTTTCAATAACTGATATGCTTTCCTTGGATAGCAATAAGTGCAACTAAACATTTTTTGATAACTGTTGATCAATCCTGCACATCAGCTTGGAGGAATTTTAGTCCATTCCTCCATACAGAATAGCCTCAACTCAGAGATGTTGGGGTTTTTTTCACATGAATTGCTCTCTCAGGTTCTTCCATAACATTTCCATTAGATTAAGGTATGGACTTTGACTTGGCTATTTCAATACATTAGCTTTCTTTTGATTTAATCATTCTTTGGTTTTATGACGTGTGTTTTGAGCTGTTGTCATGCTACATTACCCACTTTATCTTAAATTTCAATTCTAAGACACACATCCTGACATTTTCCTCTAGAATTGGCCATACAATAATTCAGAGTTCATAGTTCCATCAATAATGGCAAGCCATCCTAGTCAAAAGGCAGCAAATCAGCCCCAAATCATGATATTGCCATGATTCCACCACCGTGTTTCACAGATGAGACAAGGTTCTTGTGCTGGAATGCAGTGATTGCCTTTCACCAACAGAATTTTTTTCATTCAAGACAAAAAAACACACTTGTTTTGGTCTCATCCATTCACAGAACGTTCTTCCAATAACTTTATGTCATATTCAGGTCTTCTGCAAACTGTAGATGGGCGGCAATATTCTTTTTGGAGAATAGTGACTTTCTTCTTGCAATTCTGCCATGCATACCATTATTCTTCATTGTTCTCTTGATGATGGTTTCATGAATGCTGCAATTTATCAATGCAAAAGAGTTTCTAAAACATTACCCTGAGAGTTTCTCGTGTATTATACACCTGGGTCTTAGTGAGACCTTAGTGGATCAAACACTAGGTATACATTAAACATTAAGTATAGGGTTGAATTGGCTCCATTTGTACATAATCTGTCTTACCGGATAGAGTCCAAACCCTTTGGAAATAGCCTTGTAACCTCTTCTGGTCTGCTGAGAATCAGCTGTTTTCAGAGGAATTCAAAGACTTCCTTTGTTCCAGCTATGACATATTTCCATGTACCTGTGTTATAAAGATTAGACTTTGATAGTGGATACCCAGAATTCTGTTCTTCCCATCTGATTATGATCACTCTCATTTCCCTTCAAGTGAACTTATATTCCTAGAGCTTCACATAATTTTGCCACACAGAAATATATAGTTTTGGATAATTTTCCTTAATAAATACATGAACAAGTATAATAAAACTCATTCATTTAATTAAACTTTCTGTATCTAGTTTCAGGACGTGTGAAATGAATACATCATGTTTTAGGACGTGTGAATATGAATACATCATATTTTTGCAAAAATATTGAACATTCAAAGGGCTTCACAGATTTTTGAGTACCACTAAAATGATCCATAAAGCACTGTGTTCTTTACTCAATGATTCGTTTTCCCATTGTTTGTTCCTGATTCCCTCTAATAAAATATGTATGAACCTGCAAAATATTTACTTTGCTGAATATAGTTCTCCAAAATCAGATGTAGCTTGCTTTTCAGTAAACTAAATTATCATGTTTTTAATACCATTCACTACTTGTGTATCCTTGGACTTGACAGATAAATACTGAAGAAGTAAATGAGAATGAAACAGAATGGCTCATGGAAGAAGTAGCTACACCAAATAACAGTTCAGGAAACGAAGCACACATAAATGGCCACGTAGCACGAAGGGCAGTCATGTCAGATACCCTCATGTCCCTTCCAGTGGATGACATGGACAGTGAGGATGAAGTATTGACAATACCAGAGGTGAAGATTCATTCAGCAAGAGATGTTGATTCAAGAGGCTTGAGTAGCACTAGAAGGCCTTTTCAAAACAAAGGTCATAAGCCTTCAAGTGGTGGAAAAACTGCTCTGCCTAACGGAAGGAAGAATAGCAAAACCAGCCCTGCTTTTGGTCAAGAAGAAATGCAGAATTCCATGAACATTGCATCATACCATGATGATAGCGATGAGGATTTGTTGAACATTTAACCTGCAATTGTGCCTAATTAAAATTCCATATGTGTATATATATATTAAATATATTAAGGTGGGACAGCAAAACACTTCCAACCAAAAACGAAGACTTGAGTTGCAGATGCCTTTAGCAAGGGATTGTTTCAAGGGAAGGGGAAGAAGGGTCAGTCCTAGTTGTTTACAATGATTGGTGACGGCTGGGTTTCTAGCATTCAGTGAATGAAATAAAGATAATTCTCCTTGGTTAGAACACTCATATATTCCTTGAGAAGGTTTTAGAAACTATCATATTTTACAATGATGGGCTCAAATCTAAATGAAGTCCTTTCCGCTTCATTGTGAGACTTGCATTTTAACACTCTTTATATTTATTACTCTCACTACTCAGGTTCACTGAAAAAAAAGATAGGCAATTTGTTCTTCCTGCAGGCAGGGTATTTTCTTCTGTAGATTCACCCATCTCATTAGGTTGGGTTTCTTTGGTGTACATCATGGAGCTGGTCTGTATCTTGAATATGCCTGTATATTTGATTTCTGTAATCTTATTCAATTAAAATAATTCATTTTGATTTGAAAAATGTTTTAGCTGGAAAGTATAAATCCTATAGCTTTAGCCTTGAGCAGTGGCTGTCCTTTGCATGTTAGGTCTGTTTTTTGGTACCAGTCATATAATGTCATTCATCAGTGTTTACAAGACTGTTGGTACAGCAACCCAGTGCTATCCTTCAACATTAGCTGGGCAAAAAATAATGAGTATGCCTTTCCCAAATACTCTTTCAGGTTACATACTAATGCTTGTTGCTTTTTCTCTCGAACTGTTATTGTGATGAAAAAACACATGTACCTTTTTTCCGAATACTGTCTCCCATCAGAAGCTTAAACAATTTTTTTATCCTCGGGAAATTGCCAACTAATTCCAGGTCAAACTAGAGTATCAGATGTATTGCCCTACAAATTTTTATGGCTGCTTTAAAGCCACAGACTTGCAGAACAGGGGCACACTAAGGTTTTGGTACTGGATGCATTTCTTTTGAAAACTCTTTGGATATTGTCACCAAACTCCTTGATCATTGTTACAAGCTTCAATAATTAACCTTAAGGGAAATCTGGAACAAGTTCTTCTTGCAGTATTTAGCATCTTAGTGCTTTTTAAGAGGCTCAACATGTGAGTTTCTAAGAACTGTGTACCAGTATTTAGGCTGGCCAGAGGCTCTTCTTTCATTCCTCCTTTCTGTCTGTCCTGTTCGCGTTGGCGTACTTAAGGTTGGCTTCCACTTGGTACCTGGATTTGATGTAACAAAAGTGTTTAAAGAATTTCAATAAATAAAAACTAAATTATGTTTCTGTAGGAAACTGTGTAGTACTTTTTTTGTCATGCCTTTGCATGTCTATTATGTTGTGTTTTCAAAGAAGCAAGTGCCAAACCTTTACAAAGTCCTTAATGCAGGAATGCAAATAACTAACAAAATAGTGATGAACCGTAATGATGTTAAAATGGCTGAAAGAGGGATGGTATGAAAAGGTTCATTTCAAATATCGAAATGGCAGATTTGTTGGGGGGTGGTCAGCATAAAATTTTAGTAAGTAAATAAGATGCTGACTTCTCAAGTTCCATGAAGGGCACTAAGGAAGATCCTAGAAAATTGTTTTGCAAAGGCAGAACTACAATTATAAGGGGTTGCTGTAGTAGTAAAACTACAGTTGTTGTTCTGTACAACTAGTACAGAATTGAAAACTTGCAGGTACTTGCAGGTCTGCATACTGTTGTGCAATACTCAGTATACCTTTACATTTAAAACTGTACAGTTGCCTTTAAATGTTAGTATTGTTTAGAGTTACCATTGGTCTAACCCAGGGATGGGTTGTTAAAAGCAGTATGCTTACAGCATGTGTTGCAGTAAGATTTTTTTCCTTTGAGTGCAGGCTTGAGTAGGTAGAAGCCTCTAGAAAAACAAATCCCCATTTTAATCTGTATTGTACTTATTTTGTTGTAGAGTATGTTATAGTTTCACCACAATATCTTAGGTTTACACATCCTAACTGGGTTTGTGCAACCTACCGAATTATAAACAAGCTTGGTTTGCCCAATTCACTGAACTACAGATTGACCAATTGGACCACGCAGTACTAGATATTGAATTCCAGAAATTTCTTTGGGAAGGCATACAGGTAGTCCTTGACTTACAACAGTTCATTTAGTGACTGAAATTACAATGACACTGAAAAGGTCACAGTTACGACCTTTGCAGCATCCTCATGGTCACATAATCAAAATCTGGGTGCTTGGCAACTGGTTCATATTTATGACGGTTGCTATGTCCCAAGGTCATGTGATCACCTTTGACCTTCTGACAAAGTCAATGTGGAAACCAAGTTCACTTAACAAATGGGTTACCAACTTATCAACTGCAGTGATTCACTTAACAACTGGCAAGGTCGTAATATGGGCAAAACAAATGTCTCACTTAAATTTTGGACTCCGTTGTGGTCATAAGTTGAGGTCTATCTGTATATCTTTTTCTGGGGCTATTCTGTAGTCATGGAGAGAAGAAAATCAGCTGCTTTTTAAGGAATTGCAATGGATGTTATACTGTATTTGTTTCCCTTCATTTCCAAGCCTTTTTGAAGTGAATCTACAACTTTTCTAACCAACCTCACAAAACAACATGTTGGGTGAATTCAACCAGTCTATATACAAAAGTAGGATTTAATAACTGCAACACATGTCTGCTCAGTCATACTGTCAAGACTGCTGACTTCAAACCACAATAATTAATACTAAGGTACCAGGTTAATCCTTTTTTAAAACAAAAAAA
Source organism: Laticauda laticaudata (assembly GCA_004320025.1). Classification (NCBI taxonomy): domain Eukaryota; kingdom Metazoa; phylum Chordata; class Lepidosauria; order Squamata; family Elapidae; genus Laticauda; species Laticauda laticaudata. The sequence continues at coordinate 14,023 of BHFT01004707.1, forward strand.
ATCAGGTAATTTCATTAATAGATTGTAGGGTAGATTCAATGACCCAATTAGGATTCTATAAAGACTAATATTATTAAATATATGCATTTTCATGGATCATAGTCCTCTTCATCAGCTACATATGCAGTGTGTTTCTTGTGGGAGTATTGTCAATCTTAATATATTTCCTTTTGAATGCCGTGTATGTCATGCATTTGTATTTTCAATTATTGCTTCCTTATTTGCAGTTATTTTCTTACCATTTCATGATGAAATCCCCTTTATAGCACTGCTAGAAAGTCTTGCTGAAAACCTGGATTCTGGCCTGGGATATGATAGAGATAATGATAACACTAATTGTATCTCTGTACTCAATGATGTAGAATGCTTGCTTGTCTGAAGTGGTGATTACAGTACATAAGTGCTGACCCTTGCTTGGAAAAATCATTGTTGCAACAATAGACAAATAGAGAACAATAGATCTCAGTGAGGGAGGTGGAGTTTCTAATGGCCTTCTGAGAACAGTAAGAAGAGGTCCATAGGGGCAAATCTGCTGGGAGCTGAGCAATAGTCAGCTCACCCAATATGAGTTTCTCCAACCCCCCAACTTGTCATCGCCATATGATCTCAAGTGAAACAAAAAGTTGCAAATGGAAAACATAATATAAGCAATTCTCCCAGCCAAAGAAAACCTAAAACAGCCAGCATTGGCTCTAGTTTCTCCAACACTTACAAAATTAGGAGAGTATACAATCTTTCTTAAACCTGTGAGTACATTTCTATACTGTAAAAGAGGTGCTTGAAAAACCAAGCAGCTCTGTAGCAGATGTCTGTAGGTTATATATAAAAGAGATTGTTCTTGTCCTGTCCCAGCATCATCCTTGCAAAAATAATTTGATAATCATGGTTTAATTTTTAACCACAGCACTCTGGCAATATACCTTCCAGGTCTCATTTCTCCTTAGCAGATGAAGAGGAAAAACAAGCCCGTTACTCCTTTAAACCAGGTTTATTGGTTTACTGCACAGAGGGAAAATACATTGTTCTGCAAGGGAGGAGAAGCAACTCACAGGGCTTGGTCAGATAATAGCAACAGCACTCTTCCCTTGGCACCTAGAGTCCTCCTTGTCTTATCTAATCATAGCAGACAAAATGTCCATAGGAGTTCTCACAGCTCTTACTCCCCTTCTGCTTTATCAAGCCATATAACCTGTTGCTATAATTGTGCTTCTTTGCATCAGGCCAGTTCTTTTTAGCAAGCTGAAGCCATTTTTACTAGGCCAAGCCACCTCTTCAATCAGCTCTTCTCCTTTAGAGGAAGCCTGAGAAATGTGAGTTCGCAGTGTCTCAGTTCTAATGCATCCTCCCTCGGCAGAGATGGGCAATGCCTTATGCCTGACCTCTTCTTGGTGTTGGAAACAGGTGAAAGCTCAGGGAAGGAGCAATAATCAAGAAATTAGGGAACCATATCAGGCAGAGAACTTGTATATTTTTCTTTGCCCCTGTGAGCAAAATATTTGGGAGTGGGGTTCTGAAGTTTTTTTTTGGGGGGGGGGAGTGGGGTGGGATGGAGTCTCTTTTAAAAAAAATCTTAAAAAGTCTATTCTAAGCTTATGCTCTTTGTTTTAAGTCTCTCAAATATATGTCAGCATTTTTTGGCAATCATGATAAAGGAGAGTCTCACCTTTGGGCCTATGTTGTGTAATGCATATTTCCACACTGGTTTACATATAAAGTATCTTGCACAGTGTTTGTGTAGGGATTTCATTGCAAATGAAAAGATTTCCTGTAATTAAAAAGTCTTCTTCATTATTTCTGATATGCTGACCCTGGCTCAGAAAATTGTCACAATACTCAGAGAAGAATAGTTCTCAGTGATGGAGGCAAAGTCTCTACTTGCCTCCTGAGGACAGTAAAAGAAGTCTATAGGGCCAAATCTGCTGGGAGTTGCTGAGTAGTGTTTAGCTTATGCAATGGGAGCTTTATATATTTATTTTTATTTGATTTGATTTGTCAATTGCTTACAAGATAATAGGTATAAGTATAAACATAGTTATGAATACATGGATACATATAAGAAAAATAAAAGAAACAATAGGACAGGGATGGTAGGCACGTTGGTGCACTTATGCACGTTTCCTACAGACCTCTTAGGAGAGAGGTGAGGTCAATAGTAGATAGTCTAAGGTTAAAGTTTTGGGGGTTTGGGGAAGAAGTAAAATATTCTAGACATTGACCACTCTGTTGCTGAAGTTGGATTTCCTGCAATCATGTTTGGTGTGGTTTACCTTGAGTTTGTATCTACTGTGTGCTCTTGTATTGTTATGGTTGAAGCTGAAGTATTCATTGACAGGTAGGACATTGCAATGCATGATTTTATATACTATACTTAGATTGAAGCGAAGCGTAATTCTAGATTTTCTAGGTCTAGAATTTCAAGCTTTTTCCTCTCTCTTACCTCTTGCAGTCCCCATCTAATCTCAAATAAAACAACAACAGCAATTACAAAACATAACACAAATAGTTCTCCCAACCAAAGAAAACCTAGAATAGTCAGCATCGGCTCTCTAGTTTCCCTATCACTTAAGAAATTAGGAGAGCACATAATCTATCCTAAACTAGTAAATAAATTTCCACTTAAAAAGTGGGGCCTGAAAAAGCAGGTAGCCTGGTCCTATAGTAGGTAAATGTCAATTTTCAACAGGGATTATCTTTGGGGCCTATGTTATGAAATACATACTTCCCCATTTCTTTTCCCCTTTCCTTTGCTTATTATTATTCCAACTCTTGAAAGAATTCTCATGTGAAAACCTTTCTTGATTATTCCCGAAGTGTTCACACAATGACTGACCTTGTGGATGCTTCATCACTGGAGGTTTTTTAAGAAGAGACTGGACAGACATTTGCCTGAAATGGAATAGGATCTCCTGCTTGATCAAAGGGCTGGATTAGAAGAGCTCCAAGGTTGCTTCCAACTATTCTAATTCTGATATTTGATTTAATGCAGAAAGTAGAAACAGGAGGCTGTCCTCAACTAGAAAATGGCAGGTCAGTGTTATTACTACATTGGAGACTTCTGAGATTGCCAGGCCATAAGATAAAAGATTTGCTACTGTAGAACATCCTGGTACCCATATTTATGAGGTAACTTTGTTGTCACTGTGGTTATACAGTAATGAATTCTTACATGTGTTTAGATCATCACTAAGATCCCATATAATTGTTCCATTCTATTGGTCTATCATGAGTTGTATCATCATAAGGATGGTTGGGTGATGCTATAAATTATTAGTATGGAGGATTTTTTTCTGCACTAATTCCTTACATAATTTTATGGGAGATCTGGATGATGTCGATGTCCATATATAACCTTCTCATATCTTATTGTTGTTGCTTCCATCTTTTTTATTTTTATTGATTGAAAAAATGGGAAAAAATTGAAGAAAGATTAGAGGCAGTAACATGAAGAAAGTCATACATTCACCCAAATGTAAAATTGGCAAATAATGTATAGCTTTGAATATTTGAAAGCAATATTTGGAATATTTGGAAGCAAGTATTGGAAACAGAGCTATAAGATAGCCCTCAGAAATGTAGACTGCAAGGTACTTAGATTACTATCTAAAATTGTGGGTATAGCTAGATGGCAAAAGGAACAATGATAAATGAAAGACAACATTAATTGCTTGTGAATCTGATGGCTATATGAGCCAATCTGCTATTTACTGGTCTTCATTATGTTGTACCACATTGCATTTTTAGTAGTTATCTGTTTTCAAACACAGTTTTTAGAACAGAAGGTACTTGCAATGGTGTCAAAGGCGTTTAATGAATTTCTGTGGTAATAATCCAGCTAAATATTCCATGCAAAATAATTTGACCTCTTTTCCAACAGATTGTCCAGTGTTGTTGACCAACAGAATACAGTGGCCAAACTGCATTTACTATTTTTCCATGAAACCCTGATAGATAAGAGTAAAATGTGGACTGAGTAATGCTACCATTGTGTTTGTGTGTGTATCTTCAAGTCAATGTTTACTCCTGGCAACTTCCTGGACCAATTCCTGCAGTTTTGTTGGCAAGATTTCAGAAGTGGCTTGCAATAGTTCTCTTTCTAGGGCTGAAAGAGAGTGACTGGCCCAAAGTCATCTAGCTGGCGTTGTGACAGGACCAGAAATCTTGATTTTCTAGCTCTTGGTTTTTAGCACAGTGCCTTAACCTTTGTACCAAATTGATGCTAAACTGCTATTAGTTGCGTATAAAACTGCTTGAACAATCATCCTAGTAGATCAGTGATTCAACTTCAGAAGTAAGAATTGAATTGAATTCCAGTTCAGTTCCATTCTAGGTTCTGATCATATTGATAAATAATTTGGATAGAAAACACAATTATCAAATTTGCAGATGACACAAAACTAGCATTGCAAACAAAAGAGAATAATATCAAGATTCAGCATGAACTTGACAAGTTCATACAATAAGCAAAAAACCAAACTGAATTTCAAGAGGGACAAAATGCATGTGTGAAAGAAAAATCAGATGGCAGAAGTGGAGAAAACCATAATGGACAGCAATACATGAAACCTGGTTCCAGGTATTTTAATGACTTGCAAGTTGAATACGAGTTAAATATAATATTTGGAGTTGGTTTTTTTTTTTAAATGCAATTCTAAGATGCAACATCATAAGCACAGGATCAAAATCAAGAGATATAACAGCTGCTTTCCATTTTGTGTTGGTCAGGCAATGTCTAAAATATGGCATCCAATTCTGGGGAGTTGAATTTTAGGAAGGACATTGATGGAACTGAGTGTGTCCAAAAAAGACAGCAACAACAACGATAATCATGAAATTTTCCTACCTGCAGATTGGGAGGAAGATGATTTTCCCAATTTACCTTTTTCATTCTCTCTGGGTCTCTTACAAATGTACTCCAGGGTTATGACAGACTCTCTGACCCAGCATGGGAGGCTCTGCTGCAGAGACTGTGAAGTTGGCAAAAATATATATCATCCCTCCGCCTTAACCAGTAGGAATCTCTGCTGCATGATGAGCCTTCCACATCACTAAAAAAGATACCTCTTTCTCTCTTCTCGTGAACATTCATACCCCCACACATGAACAAGCAAGCGGATTGCAACTCTTTTCATACCTTGACCCTGCAATTCTCCCTGACTCAGCCAAACAGTAGCCCTTGGTTGAGAAGTAAATAGGTTTAAATTTCCAGCCGTCCATTTTCTAATGGAAGCAGTTCAGATTATTGCTTGAGTTTAGTTGCAGAAATATCTGTGTAAAGTAAGTGAAAAGGGGAAAAAAATCATCTACACTTTAAGAAAGGAATTGATGCCCTCAGAAGCTGCTCAAACTGGTAAGTATCTAATAGGAGGTCCAAAATCTTTTTTTCTCTCTTTCCTCTAACCTTGTTTTTTCCTCTAAAAGAAGCAAAAGATTGTCAATTTTCTTATTGATTCAAGGTAGCTTTAAAACTAACCAAGTCTGTTTTATTAAAAGTTATCCTTCTACGTCTAAGAAATTTTCAATGTAATTTTAGATAAAAAAAGTTTTAGATAGAATTTAACTTGCAAGTTAAATTATGATTGTGACTAAATAATAAAGAGAAAAAGAATGATGAAAGGGAAAAGAAACAATACAATTACAACCACAATATATACATAAAACTGCTTCTGTCAGATGTGTATATTTACATACCGTACATTTTATTATACATTTATATGTTTTACACAGCAGTTTCAACAAACATATTACATGTGATCAATTTGAGGTTTATATGTATAATATTGCAATTTAATCTAATAAAACTTGATTTCAACATGGATAGCAAATGATCATGTCTTAGTAACTGCTGCATTTTTACTTGGAGTTTTGCTTTTGAGAACAAAAGCTGAAAAAACACGCTTACCAGCTTTAATTGGAGGGAAAAAAGAACAAGAGGTTTTGTTCTTTTCTTACTTTATAAAGTGAAAAAGCATAGTAACAGCCTAAAAAAGAATGATGAAAGGGGCTGATGGTGAATTGGAAACAAAATCCTATGAAGATTGGTTAAAAGGACTGAGTACCTTTGTCTTAAAGACAAGACAACTATGGGGAGACAGGATTGCAGTGACATTCTATTCACATTCCTATCAACCATTCATGATAAAAAAAAACTTAGGTGATAAACAAACAATTTTTAAAAATAAGATATCACTTGGAATAAAGTGAAAATTAATACATTGAATGAGTGGTGTACAACCTATAGACTGTGTAGCCCCCAATACCCTGAGATGTGAAAATTATGGCAAAATAACTGATTTTGTTTCAAAAAATAAAAAAATAAAATGAGGTCAGGTGGCCTCAGAAAGCAATCGTTCCCATTTCTGCACCTAAAACATCCCCCAATCTTTTTTTTTTATTTCCCCAAATCACATTATCAAAATGTAGCAATTTTGCCAGTGAATTTCAAAAGCATGAATCGGGACTGTTTTTCAGAATTTTAAACGGTATAAATTTTTAAACAGTATAAATGGGAGCCGACTGCTTTTCCAGGGCTCTCAGTTACCCCGTTCAATTCCCCTAAACTCTCTGAATGAACTGATACAGTTTGGTCAAATGCCATCTAATGAAGGCACTGTACAATTCATGATTTATTTATTTATTTTTACTTTTGCTTTACTTACATTTTACTTCATTGGATTTTAGTTGTAAATGATTGGGATCTTGGCAAATATGACAGGATGCAAATGCAATAAACAAACAAGTGGTGCCTTTTGTGTAATTAGTGTCAAACGAACAAATATGCCAATCTGAATATTGTCTACATGAAAAATAGCACAAAACTGACTGCTAGATTTGAAAAATGTTTTGAAAGGCTGAAAAAGTTGCAGTAGCAATTCTTCATGGCCACAACTGGGCTTAAATGAAAATAGGATAAGGAAAAACCAAAAAGATATATACTCATTTTAAAAATAATTTAAATATTTCTGTTTAATTACTATGTCTGGAATTATATTCAGCCACTATTAAGTGGGAAAACATTTTCTGAAATATATATATGAATAAATGAAATGAAAAATGAAGATATATTTTAGGAAAAACTATTAATATAGTCTACTTTGGTAGTAAGATTCTGATTGTAGAAATTCAAATTGTACTAACAGATGCTAAGTAAAAATGTTGGAAATTAAGCAATGGAGATTCATCATGCCTTTGTTGACCTAAATAGTTCAGAAGTTAGAAGATCCCTGAATCAGTTAGGATCCTGAACATACCTCTTTATTAAGAAATATGTGCATTGTATGTATACACAGATACAAAGGCACACAGTGTTCATATTGTATGTATGTGATTTGTATGTATGTTGTTTGAGCTTTTTAAAAACAATAATGGAAGTAGTATTACTTTAAAATTGTACTAATCTAGAGTATTAGCCATTGAATAGCTCTGTTGAATCGCTCTGAAAGTCAAATTTTAACAGAAACGTTGTACCTCTCTCCAGATTGCCAGCCTATCACATGATGGGTTATGCCTAGAATATTTATTACAGGGTAAATTGGGGCAGCATTTGAAGAAATGTACTATGTAATGGAATGCAGAGTACGTGATCATTCAAGAGCGTCCAGCGCTGGACAAATATTCTAGGGAAGCAGGGGAAAGAGACTTTACTCTCCACCAGAGGTTTGTTGATTGTACAACTGGTGTTCACACTGATGCTTGCTTTGATGAATACATTCAGATTGTTCATTTGGTTCCTATTGATTTGTCATCCACAACAAGCCAGAGAAATCATGATTTCTGGAATACTTCATAGAAGTTTATTACCAAACCTGGTTGTCTGCTAAATAAGTCAAACAAGCCACTAAAGATATTTGAAGCTTACTGAGATGATCTTCCCTCTAGTGAAACATCTATAAAAATGGCAATGGATGGCTTAATCATTCATAAATTAACTCTTTATCTTGAGGCTAAATGCCTTGTTGTATAACCACCTCTCTTCTCAGTACAATTAAACACTGGATTGCAATTGACTCAGTCTTCATCCAAAATGCCTGACTTTGATCATCTTTTGGAACACATTGGGGAATTTGACTTCTTCCAGAAAAGGGTCTTTTTTCTCGTTTGCTTTCTCTCAGTTTTCTTTGCCCCAGTCTACGTAGGAATTGTTTTCCTAGGGCTTATACCAGAGCACCGTTGTTGGACTCCAGGAGTTACTGAATTAAGCAACCGGTGTGGCTGGACTCTTGAAGATGAACTGAATCACACTGTTCCAAAAGGGACATCCAAAGAGGATACTTTCACCCCTCAATGCATGAGATACAACGTCAACTGGAATGAAAGTGGCCTGAGCTGTACAAATCCCCTGGAAGACTTCACCAGTCTGGAGAACAGGAGCCTCTTTGTGACTACTTGTCAAGATGGCTGGCTTTATGATGCTCCAGTCATGTCCATTGTGACTGAGGTAAGGTCTTGCCATTGTTTCAAATCTAATATAAGATTTTGTTTCAAAAAATATGTGCCGTGTCATGTTTTTCCACTTGAATTTATTCAGCAAGAAGATAAGTGCATTTCTCCCATGGCTACTACAGAGAATTCTAGAATATGCATGCTCAGGGGTTAGAGTTTGTAAACATTTAGTTTACTCTACTTTATTGTCATTGCATCTCGTACAACAAATTCAAAACCATCTTCAGTGCACATCATGACCATGAAAATAAACACAAACACACATCCTTCACCCTTCACCCTTTGAACTGGAAACCCCCAACACCGCACCAATACTGCACGATACAGCAGAATTCAAAAGAGCTACTGCCCTGGGATAGAAGCTGTTTTTCAGCCTATTTGTCCTTGTTTTATTATTCTGTACCATCTGCCAGATGGTAATAGTTCAAAAAAAGGGTTCCCAGGATGAGATGGATCTTTGAGAATGTTTTGAACTTTCTTAAGACAGCGGGAGCTATCAACAGGGGTAGGATTCTACCAGTTTGCACCTATTTGCTAGAACTGGTTAACATTCTGAGCAGTTCAGAGAACCGGTTGTTAGAAGAAATTACTGGGCTAATCCTGTAAGGAAGGCAGGAAGGAAACATTCTGGGGTTGCTTACAGAAACTGCCTCTCCGTAACTCTTATTATATTCTTGGCAGGACTAGACTTCCTGTCTCAGGGATGTCTCTGGAGTTTTTTTCCCCTCCTTTGCTGGTACTTTGCTTGTGTGGAGTGACATTCAAAGTTACAATGGCACGGAAAAAAATGACTTATGACCATTTTTCACACTGATGACAGTTGCAGCATCCCCACAGTCATGAGAGGCCAGGCGAGGAGAGGCGTGCTTCGATGTAAGTGATATTGAGTTGGCCAAACCCACCAACTAAGCCACACCCACAGAACCAGTTATTTAAAAATTTGAATCCCACCCCTGGCTATAAAGCTCTTCCAAAAAGGGGAGAGGGCAACCAATGATCTGGGCAATAATATTAACCCTCTGGAATGCTTTCCTATCTGCCACTGTGTAATTGGCAAACCATACAGAGGTGCAGTATGTTAAAATGCTCTCTATGGTCTCAGGTAGTATAATTTCTGCTGGGCCCTTTTCACCAGGTCTTCTAGTCCTAGAGGTTTTTGTAACTAGAGAATATTTTTCCAGGCATCTTGGATGTTGATATCTCTATTGTAATTCTCAATATTCCCATTTTTGTTTGATCGCTTTAAAATTTCTTGTAATGTCTTCACTGGAGTCATTCACAGAATTCAAGGTTAGAATTAATTTAATTTTTTTTTCATGTCTATTTCCATCCTCACTGTCTTCACAGATACTGTTATAACACATTTCTTGTCTATTCTGATAGTTGTTTGAAAATTCCTAATCCATAAGGGGAGGGTAATCAAAGAAGAGAAAGCATTATGACATTAAAAGATCCACAGGATACATAACTGGATGAAAGACAGCCATAATGCATTTGTTTCATTGACTTCATGTATGCATGTTATATAACCAAGTGTTAACACTGTGGAAGATGTCCATACATAGTTATGAAGAAATGGACTTATCATTTTAAAAATGCTGAATTGTCATTTCCTCATTTTGAAATCCCGTTTTCTGAACTTGTGGTAGTTATTTCCTGGATCATGACTTGCTCCTCTGAAGATAAGAGTGAGGGCCTTCACTTGCTGCAGTTTAGTTCTGCACTGTTTGTCTTGCCTAATCTTCTGCAGAACAATCTGTTGGCAACCCACCATTGCTCAGGGCTCCCAGACATCATTTCTGCAACCTCTCCCCTGACAGGTTCAAATTTCTTACACTAAACAAAGCAGGTAGTAAGCGAAATCTCAGGTGATGGCACCACGTGGTGACAGCACTTCTGGTAGTCTCTGTCACAGTTGTTGTTAGAACCATGCCATCAAAACTCGATTGCAGGAAATATGACTTCAGTAACAGAGTGGTCAGTGTTTGGAATACTCTACCTGATTCTGTGGTTTCTTCCACTAACCCCAAAAACTTTAACCTTAGGCTGTCTACTATTGACCTCACCCCATTCCTAAGAGGTCTGTAAGGAGCGTGCAAAAACACATCAACGTGCCTACCGTCCCTGTCTTGATGTTCCATTTCATGTATTAATCTATTTCATGTATTAATAATTATTTTTATACTTATATACAGTATATAATATCAAATGCATGCTTGACAAAATAAATAAAATAAATCATTAGGTGATTCACTGATTCTGCCCTGATGCACTCACTTCCACTTCAATTCCTCTCAAATGTCCACCTCCCCCCTGTCTTTGCCCTTTTGAGTGCCCTTGTGTTGCCATTCCTCTTCCCCCAACTGACCTTTGCCATCTTCTTCACCCAGTTGGCAAGGCATGCCTGGTCCGGCCTTTCACAAGGCAACTGCTGGCCATGTGAGGCCTTCCCAAAGCTTACATCAGCATTTTTGGTTTCCTTTGTAGAGTGAAATTTCCCAATAGCTATAGCAATAGCACCTTGACTTATACACCACTTCACAGTGCTTTACAGCCCTCTCTACATGGTTTACAGAGTCAGCATATTGCCCCCAATAATCTAGGTCCTCATTTTATTGACCTAGGAAGGATAGAAGGCAGAGTCAATCTTGAACTGATCAGGATCAAACTTCTGGTTGTGGGAAGAGTTAACCTGCAGTATAGCATTATAACCACTGTATCACCACACAGCTCTTGAGGAAAAGTCATACTATGTGGAATCATATGTTTCTGGCAGAACACAAATGAGATAAGAAACAAACAAATTAATTAATGCATGCATGCATGCATATATCTATGCATACATTTTGCCAAACAGTATCTTTCTTTGTCTTCCCTAATTGCTTGAATCCCCGCAGAAGCCTAAAGGTATGACCTATTCAACAATAATTTAGTGGAATACAACCCAAAATAACAACATTTTGAAGAAGTTGTTCTCCTAAATTTGAAGCAAAACAGTTGGCATGGAGGATTCTGGGGAAAAATCTGGTTTATTTATTATTATTATTTTTATATGTTTCCTTTTCCTTGTACATTTCTCTGTGAATGGCTCTTAACTGTCTTAATAATTAGAACTAATTTTACTTCTTTTTCTTTTCTCCTTAGTTTAACTTGGTTTGTGGAGATTCCTGGAAACTAGATATGTTTCAGTCAGCTGTGAATGGTGGGTTTCTGGTTGGATCTATATTTGCTGGCTACCTAGCAGACAGGTGGGTGCATCATTCAATTTCGCTAAAACTAAATATGAATAATGGAAAGTAAGGATTGGTGAAATGAAAACCTGTTCTGAAAGTGGGTGAAGAAAACTAAACTGCCTCCATTAGAGTGGATGGATTTAAAAATAAGTGAATAATTTATATGGGATGCAACTGAAGTGAGACAATAGTGAAAATAAGGTGTCCAACTTTTTTACAATGAGAAGGAAGACACAAATAAATTGAAGGAAAAAATGTCTTAAATGAAAGAAACAATTTATTCATTACAACAAAAATACAGAATATACTGTATTATACACTGCCGTGTTGTGTTTCAGTAAGAGGTAAACACGGAGCACTCTCTCAAAACAATTCTCCTGTGCAGAGCGCATGCGTCTCATAATCGCAACTCGCCGCAATGTACCAAGCCTTGATGAATCATCATGTCAAATACAAATACGTCACATCACACGCAAGGGATTGGCTCAGCATCAATCAAATACGGAGATTAGTCTTCAAATATTGTAAAGGAGGACATCTAGTGTTGTGGAGCAGCAGAATAACCTGAGGCAAACACGGAGCGAACTTCAGCTTTTTACTTTATTGTAACAATAAAGGGTTGCTGTGGCTGCTGCTCTAACAAGACAGCCAGCTGGTGGACAACAGCTGATGTCATTTGACAACTCCCTTTTATAGCTGGCTGTCAAACAGTATCAGCCAATAGCAACGGTCCATGTTCCCGCTGGAAACACAAACTGGAGTGAAGACTTCAGCTCAGTCTTTTCCGAACGTTACACTCCTTTCCTCCAGAACGGAGCATGCGTAGTCCTTCAGTTAACTCAGGCGCTTGCGCAGGCGGCCAGATCTTCTAAGTCCTGTCAAAGCTGCTGCTGGAAGGAACCTCTCTGCTTGTTGGGCACCTTCTGGTGCCAACGAAGCTGGTGTCTTGGCTTCAGGTGTCTCAAGGCGAGGGACAGATGGCTCTTCAGGTAGGCTTGCATTTCTGTCATACCCATGGGAAGTTTCTTTGGGTGCTGGCGGTTTCTCTGTTGCAGGAAGGTCGTAAGGGCCATCTGCAGACAAACTCCAATGCCTTCTAAGTTGATTGATATGGCGATGCCAGATATGCCCATCTTGCAGTTGGACCTTGTAAGACTTAGGACCGGTTACCACCACAATCTGCCCAGGCACCCATAAGGGGTATCCTGCATAGTTCCGGGCATAGACCTGGTCATTCTCAGCGAACTCCCTAGCCTGGCTATTTGACCCAAGGGGTGTGACTGGGGCGTAATGCGGATGAAGTCTGTCTAGGATGGTCCTCAGGCATCTACCCATGAGAAGTTCAGCCAGAGACCTATTAGTAGTGGCACAAGGAGTTGTGTGCTGGGTCAGGAGATACTTTGTGAGCTTAGAGTGCCAATCTATGGGCCCAAACCTTGCCAGGGCCTCCTTAACTGATCTGACTGCTCTTTCAGCCAGACTGTTACTGGCAGGATGAAAAGGAGCTATAAGTGCATGCCTTATTCCTAGATTGGCTAGGAAAACCTCAAACTCACAGGAAGTAAACTGGGGGCCGTTATCAGACACGATGGTGTCAGGGAGGCCATTCCAATCGGGTAGCGAATATCCTTGATAGAGCCTTAAGTGACAGCTTCTGAAGTTGTGGTAGTCATCAAGGTAGCTCCACCCATTTAGAAAAGAGAATCGACCATCACCAGGAATGTACGCCACAGAATGGGGCCAGCCAGATCAATATGCACCTGGGACCAAGGGGCCACAGAATCTTCCCACCTTCCTGGAGTGGATGTGGGTGGAGCAGGTTTGGTACTTGGCATGGCTGACAAGCATTCACCCAACTTGTAATCTGAGCATCCATGCCTGGCCACCATATATAACTGCAAGCTAGGGCCTTCATCCTGACAATGCCGGGATGGCCCTCATGCAGGACTTTTAAAACTGAGTCTTGCAACTTGGAAGGGATAACCACCCTAGTCCTCCAAAGTAGAGACAGCCTTGCAAAGAAGATGTTCTTGCTGGTGAGTTTTGAAAGGCACGAATTCAGGGGCGTAAGGAATCGCCGCGGCCACCCCCTTCCCCCCAGTCAAGAAAGCGACTAAGAACATCAGCATGGCATAGACTCTTGCCAGGTCGATGAACCAGTGTATAGAAATAGGCAGCCTGAAATAAAGTCCACTTGGTCTTCCTTGGAGACAAAATCTGAGGAGTTTGTCTTTCGCCTGACAGAAGGCCTAACAGAGGCTTGTGATCCATAATCAACTCAAAATAGTGTCCATATAGAAAATTCATGGAATTTTTTGACAGAAGGCAACTGCAGCCAAAGCCTCCTTGTCAATTTGGCTGTAGTTGTGCTCAGCTGGGGAAAATGTTCTGGAGAAAAAGGCAATGGATGCCTCAGAACTGTTAGGCAGTCTATGTGATTTAAAACAGCACCTATTCCAAAAGGAGAAGCATCTGCTGCTAAAACTAAAGGTAAATAGTTCTATTGGATCAGGACAGCATTGGATGTATGTAATGATTTGATGCATGGAAGGCATGGGCTTCCCTAGGTCCCCAGGCGCAGGGGGATGCTTAACCAAGAGTCTGTGCAGAGGCTCCGCAACGGAAACTTATGTGGCAAAACAAGCGTAAAAATGGAGCTCAGCTTTGTTAGTTGGGCGCGGTGGCCTCGTGATATAGCGTCAATTCTGTATCTGCCCAAAAATTCTACCTGTGGGTGGCACTAGTGCACTTGTCTTTCTTTAACTTAAGCACATTGCTGTCTGAAACGATCGAGGACCTCCTTGACTCTTTGCGCAGGAACTGAGGCTTGTCAGGGGCTGACATTAAAATGTCACAAAAATACGGAATTACGGGGGACTTCCAGTTTGGCAGGCTCAGTGGTGGCAGGAATCCGTGATCGTGCATGCGTATTTCTGCTCGCTCGCCGCTGGAGTGCCCCGAGCCAACCAGCTTCAGGGCTATAGCTACCCTGTAGAGGTAGCTGAAGACAGGGGAGACCTAGCAGCGGTCAGGGGAGTTTGCACCCCCCTCCTCAGCTGGCTATCCCTTTTCCGAAAGCGGGTAGAGCGGCGGTCAGAAAATGGCCGCACAGAAGAAGCTTTCATCCAGAAAAGAAATGTGCAGGAGGAGCTGAGAAAGTGGGACAAGGTTTCTGACGCAGTGTGAAGGAAGAAAGCATACATCCAAGATATCCTGGAATTTAAATTTTGGACAAAAAGATAGCATTGTTCCCTAAGAGCTCTAAGAAGCACGCAAAATGAAAGTGAAGGAAGGGAAAGTTTGTTTTTTTCTCACTCTCCTTTCCTTAGGGTGACGCAGGCCAGATGAATGAGAAACTTGGAAAAACGCCTACTTTTGGCGTCTAGCAGGTAATCAAAACTGCAAAAGCATTAAGCAAGGTGACATAAAAGGTTCTGACACTGGAGAAACAAAAATTTTTTGATGCTGTAAGTGGGAAGGGAAGATGGATAAGATAGATTAAGAATTTGGCTGGAGGAGACTGCTTGGAATTTACAGAGACGAATAACACAATCACAACAGAGACTTCTAACAGAGCACATTTTAATTGGAGACTTTGGCAACTGAATTACAACCCCAGGAAGAGAAAGTGAAAAAAAGAAGAAAGTGTTAAATGAAATAGACTGTGTGTATTTGGATTATTTGGTGACTTTGAGACTTTTGGAAAGTCTTATTTGAATGATTAAAATCATTTGGGTTGTTGAAAAAAAATGTTTTACAACGGCATTATGTATTATGTAACCTGAGGCAAACACGGAGCAAACTTCAGCTTTTTACTTTATTGTAACAATAAAGGGATGCCGCAGCTGCTGCGCCAACAAGGCAGCCAGCTGGTGGACAACAGCTGATGCCGTTTGACAGCTCCCTTTTATAGCTGGCTGTCAAAGGGCCAATAGGAATGGTCCATGTTCCCACTGGAAACACGGACCAGAGTGAAGACTTCAGCTCAATCTTTTCCAAACGCTATATCTAGGAGGATGCTTTTTGAGAAAGGACAGATCTTACTAAAGAAGGACTGTCCTCCCTAAAAGAGAACGATTGGTCACCTTACTGAAAGGGATATTTCAGAGAGTGGTTCTAGAATAATAATGATTATGTCAAAGAATCAAGTTGAAACAAATGCTGAGAATATTTTTGACTAAGAAAAAACTTTATGGAAAAATATAAAAGCTGTGAAAATGCCAAAAGCCGGGAAGGCTGCAAAAAAATCATACATCAAACGAATACTAGAATATGGGTGTGGTTAGCTGATGGTGTATTTGCGTACTTATTTCTGCACCTACTTCTGCTGGTTTGAGAAATGTTACTCCTAAAAATAACGGAAAAATAAGAAGCATGAAAGCCATAATTACAGGAGGATTAATATGATGAAGTTTTGGAACTGATGCGTGGCAGCATGACATGAGGATACAAGAGTGACCATTGGGGAAACATAGGAAACACAGCATGTCTGTATCCTAGGCAGAAATTCTGCCAAAAGGATTTCTGCTCTTCAACAGGTCACTGAGAAGTGTCTGAATTTGATCAAGAAAGTGAGCCTATTTAGAGAAAGCAGATGGTAAAATGAATAAGCTTCACTCAAATACGGGTAGGCCTTGACCTATGACGACAATCAGGCCCAAAATTTCTCTTGCTAAGTAAACATTTGTTAACTGAGTATTGCCCCATTTTATGACCTTTCTTGCCACCGTTGTAAAGTCAATCACTGCAGTTGTTAAGTTAGTAACATGATTGTTAAGTGAATCTGGATTTTCCATTAACTTTGCTCATCAGAAGGCCGCAGAAGATGATCACATGACCCCAAGGCACCTCCACCAACATAAAAATATGACTCAGTTGCCAAACATCTGAGATTCGATGATGTGACCACAGGGATGCCGCAGTGATTGTAAGAGAAATGGTCATAAGCCACTTTTTGCAGTACTGTTGTAACTTTAAACTGTCACTAAGTGAACTGTTGTCAGTCGAGGCCTACCTGTATGGGATTTTTGTGAGAGTATGGAATTGAAGTTTGATTGATCAATGCAACTACAGGCAATATATGATTGAAATAAAACATGTGTGACAATACATAAATTGCACAGGAGCAGTGGTGGGATTCATTTTTTTTTTAACTACAGGTTCTGTGGGTGTGGCTGTGTGGGTGTGGTGTGGCTGTGTGGGCATGCTTTGTGGGTGTGGCAGGGAAGGTTACTGCAAAATTCTGTTCTCTCTCCAACCCACTAACCTGCTTTCCAGCTCCGTTCTCCTGTGCAGTGCAACAAAAGAAGACCCAGCCAATCAGCTGGGACTCAGGAGACAGGGAATAGAAGGGGGTGGGGCCAGTTAGAGGTGGTATTTGCCTGTTCTCCAAACTACTCAAAATTTCCGCTACCAGTTCTGTCAGAACCTGCTGAATACCACCTCTCTGCACAAGGAGCAGAAGTGTATTCAGCAGTTCTGGAGAACCGGTAGCAGAAATTTTGAGTAGTTCAGAAAACCGGCAAATATCACCTCTGATTGGAGATTTTACAGGCTCCTTCCCCTGCCACGCCCACCAAGCCACACCCACAGAACCGGTAGTAAAAAAAAATAGAATACCACCTCTGCACAGGAGGTTAGGTAAGTATCCTTCTCTATTTAATGTCTTTATGAATAAAAGCATAAGGGATGTTTGTGATGCTGATGAAGTGGATTGGTAGAGGATATGAATTCAGGCATATTGTGTATTGTCAGTCCAGACCTGAATGTTAATATATGAAACAAGGCAGATGGTTTTGAAAAGTAACATACCACAGACCAAGATAATTACATTTGACAAGGGAAATAGGTTCTACTTGTGCTAGCTTTTTGCAATTATTTGAGAACATGTCTTCATAAGCATATACAAACTTGTATAATATAATAACATCAGTATGCCAGAAAACTAGACCCTGGCCATTCAATTTGAAACTTCATCTCTGGTTGGTATTTGTATAAGCTAATACATACACTTATATTCTCCATATAGGTGGTGTATATGGGCATTTCTGGATACTTTATACTTTTAACTAAACTGAAGAACTGAACATTTGAAAATCTAAGTGAGTTTATGGAGCAAAGCTTAACTGAGTACAAAACATATGTTTTTACTAGGTCTCTTTATTTTTAATACTGCAACATCAAATAAAATATAAGCTAGAATGCTGTGCTAACATATTATTATAGTTTGCTACCCATAATTATTTGAGACTTCCAATTACAGGAAGTCCTTGACTTAACAACCACTCATTTAGTTTTTGTTTGAATTTATGATGGTGCTAAAAAAAGTGACTTGTGACCAATTCTTGCACTTATGATTGTTTCAGCCTCCCTGTGGTCAGGAGATCAAATTGGCAATTGCCTGGCAACTTGCCATGTATTTACATGATCCCCATTTGTGACCTTTCCAGCTGGATTCTAACAAACAAAGTTAAGTGGGGAAGCTGAATTCACGTAAAGTCATATGATTGACTTACAATTAACTGCAGTGATTCACTTAATGGCAATGGCAAAAAAGATTGAGCACAACTCACTTAAATTACTTTTCTCATTTTGAAAACAGAAGTTGTGATGGTAAGTTCAAGACTACTTATAACATCTATCTCAGAAGTATTGAAAACAAACAGAATAATGGACAAACATACAACTAAGGTGAAGTGTAATACAGAAGAACAGACCATTATGAAATTTAGAACACATCTACATGTGGAGTTGATGTCTTACATATTTGCTAACTGTTCTGAATTGGCCTGGACAGTCACAACTTAGGAAAATAACTACAAGGAATTATCTGCAAAAAAAAAGTCCCAATATTCTACAATGAGGTTTTGATGGAGAGAATAAACAGAGATTATAATTTGGCACTCAGATTTTGGCTTGCAAAGACCTTGTAGTACTGCTTTATATACCTGCAGGTACTATTCCTTGTTAAGTTTCTTTAAATTTCTTTAAAGCTTGTTAAAAAGACCAGTGGTGAAAAAAAGAAGAAGCTTTCCTCTGGATGAGGAGAAGAGAGGATAAATAAAACAAAGCTTTACTTATTTTTCTTTCCATGGTGCTTTGGTCTTGAAGATGATGTTGTTTGATTCTCAATGGGATTTGTTAGTTTAGCTGAAAGCAACAGGGATTCCACTATTCCTAGCCCTAAGAAACTAAAAATGTTCCCAGTGCCTCCTCTCACATTTCCTGCCAAAGCTGCACCATCCTAGTAGTCTTCTTTTTAAAAGCTTTATAGAATTCCTCTCTTCTTCAAACTGTTATCCTAATAGTCAAAATTCTCATCCAACTTTTTAAAATAAATGTCTAATGAAATGTACATTCATGCCAGCGTGCTTTCAGGATAAGCAATTTTGTTGCAGTCAAATAAAGTAAGAAGCAAGAAGAAAGTATCTATGGGGATTTTCAATCATCCAAGTCATAGTTGTCCCAGAGGTGCTCCCCCAAGCCCCCAAAGGCAACTGGACTTTTTTTTCCCTTTGAAAATGTTTCATTTCTCATCCAAGAAGGAGAGCAATACAACACCACCTATGTGGTGGATTCAAATTTTTTTACTACGGGTTCTGTAGGCGTAGCTTGGTGGGCATGGCAGAGGAAGGATATAGCAAAATTTCCATTCCCTCCCCACCCCACTAACCTGCTTTCCAGCTCCATTCTCCTGTGTAGGGCAACAAAAGAAGACCCAGCTAATCAGCTGGGACTTGGGAGGCAGAGAATAGATGGGGCCGGGTTCGTCAGAGGTGGATTTGCCAGTTCTCCAAACTACTCAAATTTTCCACTACCGGTTCTCCAGAACTGCTAAATACCACCTCTGCACCTATCTCCATTTACAATGGAGCCTTTTCAGCAGTCCCAAGAAAGTTCCATACCCATTTACACTCTGATTCAGGTGACCCTGAGGACACAGAAACACCCTCAAGTGGCATCAATGTCTCTCAAAGAACTAACAACCAGATGACTGCAAAGAAGATAAATCCTTCCATTCCCTGCCAGTCAGTCAAAACTGAACAAGCTTCTTGGGTGAGAAGGGAAACATTTCTAAAGAACAAAACAAGCAAGTCCAGTTGCTTTTTACTTTTCTTATTTGTATTTGTAGTGACAAAGAAGCATAATAAAAAGTGCTTCACGTAATTCTTCCTGTATTCCTATATGTGGCAAACATTTTGTAAGATCAGGAATAGATGGCCCATTGCCTTTATGAATACCAATCTAGCAACAACATAATAGAATTTCAATGTCATGATTTTTCATTTTTTGGAACCCCCTCCCCCAAAATAAGATGGGAATTGTGAATTGCAATTAAGGGGACAAATTTTTCCCATTTTACAAATCTAAAAAGATCCTAATTACCTCCCAAATTTTAACCATTTGTGGGTAATGTTTTAAGGATAAATTACTTCTGTTCCCACACTTAAAAGTCTATGTCATTACTTTATTAAACTTCAAAACGCAATTAACATTGCAGAATAGAATAGAATAACAGAGTTGGAAGGGACCTTGGAGGTTTTCTCGTCCAACCCCCTGCCTAGGCAGGAAACCCTATACCATTTCAGACAAATGGTTATCCAATCTCTTCTTTCAAAGTATTGGAGCATTCACAACTTCTGGAGGCAATTTGTTCCACTGATTAATTGTTCTAACGGTCAGGAAATTTATCTTTAGTTCTAAGTTGCTTCTCTCCTTGATTAGTTTCCATCCATTGCTTCTTGTTCTGCCCTCAGGTGCTTTGGAGAATAGCTTGACTTCCTCTT